>PVJO010005196.1:0-101160 GCA_004026905.1 Hystrix cristata
TGTAGTTACACTTATTGCAAATAGGGAGGGGTGGGTGAATGGAAGGGAGGGGAGGGGAAGGGGGGAAGAGGGGGGAAAACCAAGATGTATCATGTACAGGTACAAAATAACCATGTTGATTATGATCATTATGTATGCAATGTACCAATACATGTTCTTGGTAAAAAATAATAAAAAAATTAAAAAAAAAATAAAAAAATAAAAACAAATAATAAAGGCACAGTAAATAAATGTATAGCCAAGTTGAAAACATCATTTAATGTTTTGCTTTTGATTTCTTAAAACCATTAAGAGAAACAATGTTATCTTTGTTATATGTGTAATACAACTTCATTATTCTGCAGAGTATGATAAATGCTTTTCAGTAGATAAAAATATATACAATTACCTAGTCTATATATTTCACTATAGAGAATGAGAATTCTGACCTATAAAGTGTTTTTTTAATTCCAAAATATACTGTTTCATAGCATGACAATATTCATCAAAAAACATAATGGATACCTTCTCTTTTATATTGTACTACTGACAAACAAAAATATTCAAATTCTCCTGAATTAAACATAAAGTGATATATTGAAATAAAAAAGAAATCTGGAGCATAATGTGCATTGCCAAGCAACCCAAATGATAGGTAAACAAAATTACAATAAAGCCGTGGAATAATTTTCTTAGGCTTTATTTATTTTTTTTAAATTTAGGTTAGGAGAAACAACTGAGGAAAAAGATTTTCCATATATCCCCTCCCCAGGCAGATAAATATCCTCTCCCATTATCAGCTTCCCCACCACAGTGGTACATTTGTTAGGACTGATGAACCTCTGAAGATACACCCTTACCATCCAGAATCCGTGGTTTATATTTAGATTACTCATGGTGTTGAACATGTTATAGGTATAGACAAATGTACAGTGAAATGTATCTACCATAATGATATTGTAGAATGTTATCACTGTGAATAATGTATAATGATAAAAATGCATAACAACATGAAAACTGTCACCTGGTCAATAATTACTAGTATCATATATTATGCCTACACTTTATTACTCATCACCTCTATCTAGATCAAAGAGTACACAATTTATTTAGCTTTCTTAAAAGTCCCCAACGGCTGCAGATTTAGCTCAGTAGTTAGAATGCTTGCCTAGGAAGCACAAGGCCCTGAGTTTGATCCCTGGCACAAAAAAAATAAAAAATAAAAATAAATAAATCCCCAAATATTAAAGAAAACTAACTAAAGCAAAATATAAATACAAACCAAACAGAATCAAGGAATTTTAGAGTCAGAATAGAACTTAAATACATATTTCTAGATGAACCTAATTACCCTGCTCTTAAATCGTCCTTCCATTTAGGTTTCATTTACAATACGGATATGTGAGCTATGCATTTACTTGCCCTATTCCCCATGACTTATTTCAGGTAACAAAAAGTTTCCTAGTAAGATAGAGCACAAATGATACTTTACTTAAGAGTTTTTCAACCTGACAATGAAAACTGATAACACAGGCAATGGTCCCATGTATAGAAAACTGGCAACTCACCATTAACCAAAGTCATAAATCTGACTGGTTAGATGGTAAGCTATCAATCTTCACAAGTAACTTTCACTATCACTTATGGCATTATAAAGAAACCTGTATCTCCTTTCCCCTCAAAGGTCCCTGAAGAAATACTCAAATTTCCTGGAAAGAAACAACCGTCAAAGTGCTACCTTACCCCTCAATTTTTAAACAGTATCTTATTCAAATCCTCTTTTAACTTCTTTAACCTGTTTGTATTTATTATTCAGAATTCTATATTACAAATTCTTCAAAATATCTCATGTAAAAATATCCCTACTACTTATAAGCAGCTACCTATTATTACTCTAGAAAGCATATAAAACTCAGATTATTAACTTTTATAATAAAAGTATTTTTAGATTGACAGCCTATTACACACGTTTAATTAATATCTGCCTTCATAATTAAATGCGTGGCCCTAAAGTACTTTTCAGGTATTTCAGAGATATACCCAGACATAGAACAACTTTGAATATAGGGATAAAAACAAGAAAAGAGTGGAAGGAAAAACGCAGAAGGAAAGACTACAAAGCCTGCATTTTTTAAGGGGAAAATATTAGGTTCACATTTTTAAACAGGAGGAGCCTGTATAGAAGTTGTTGCCCACAACAGATACAAATTATTGAAAATTAGATAAAAAATGTTGAGATGTAAATGCCGATCAAAATACAAGAAAAAGATACTAAAATCAAAGTATCAACTTTACACATCTAAGAATATGACCAAACGTTTGAAATGTTGTCTAAAAGGATACTATAATAAATGACAAAAATTTCTCCTACAAAGAATTATATAGAGAAAATAGGGCTCTACAAAATAGAACTGAAATAATAATACATCCGATTTACAAGCCATAAATTCAAATAGAACTTTCTTGCTGTTATCTTAATTTATTTGAGCAATACTGATATAGGAGAAAGCCAAGCCCCAAAGCAATGATATCTAATTAGAACTAAAAATATACAGCCTGAATTTAAGGGCAGGCAGGTAGCAATTGGGTTTTTCTTTCACTTCATTTGAAGGTGAGCATAGAACCATAATCCTAGAATCCAAATTACAGTATAATCTAAAAAAATCATAATTAATTGATTTCTCAAGCTCAGGTATTTAAAACTGCAATATAGCTTTCTGGTTTATATTTTCACCGACACAACTGGATAAAGGAAGGAAATGGCAATAAAATGGATCAGAGTGAGGTCTGAACTTAACCTTTGAAAATTACAAGGAAATCAAAGACCAAAAATAAAGATCTGGCCCTTGACACTATGAAATCAACCTCTCTATATTCTATTATCTTAAAATGATTGAACATTATACCAAGTATTAGGGATGTTACAGAGATAAATGAAACAGCATCTGACCTCCAGTCACTTAAAAACTGAAAAGTACCTGGATCCAGAGTGACACCCACTCCTTAGAATTGTTATATGAAAAGATACCTAGTCTGCGAGTTTTAAATCCAAATTTACATAGCTTTTCATTATACTCTCCAGATAGAAGTTGACAAAAATTACTATCCTCTAAAACATAGATTTATTAATTGTCAGGGATCAGACTAAATGAATTTAAGATGCTTTTACTTTCAAACTATTATTGACTCAATTCTATAATACAGTACAATTATAATACAGTCTTACTTTTAAGATGTATCTTTTTTGGGGCGGAGTGACAGGGATTGAACTCAGGGCCTTGCGCTTGCTAAGCAAGCGCTCCACCACTCGAGACAAATTCCCCAACCCGCATAAGAAGTATCTTTACACTGGACATAGTGACACACGCCTGTAATCCCAGCCCTCTGGAAGAGTGAAGTAGGAGGATTGTGAGTTCAGGCCCAACATGGGCACATAGCAAAACTGTGTCTCAAAATAAATGACATAAAAAGGCTGGGGACCGAGCTCAGTTTGTGAAGGCCCCAGTTTCAATCCCCAGTGCAGCCAAAAAAAAAAAAATATATATATATATATATATACACACACACATTATTTTTAAGAAGTAGAACCACCACATATAATTCTTACACGTACCTTTTAAAAACACAAAGAGTCCAAAAGCACTTACCATAAAAGAAAACAATCAGAATAATCACATTTATTATATGATCATATCTCCCAAGCTAAATACACTTAGAAATTTATTTTTCATTCCTGAAGAATAACTCTTACCTTCACAAGGTATGTTTTTTTGTTGTTGTTGTTGTTTTTAATCCTAGGAAATAATTACGAATGAGAGTTTGTGAACGACACTTCAGCTGCACTATTAGATTTCCAAGAATTCCTTCAGAACCTCCATTTAAAAGGAGGTACAGGGCTACTCTGGAATCTAAAGGTGACAATATGAGATTGATTCCTAGAGAAGTCAGGTTGAAGAATACTTTTTAAAATGCAATCATTCCAGCCACAAAACTCAAAGAAATAAAACTTCAGTGTTTAGTAAAAATTAATACTGCCAAACTCACTACCACGCTAAATCAAGGTGTTAAAGTCAGAATATCAATATTGTCAGTTTCTTCCCTGCAATTCAATTATTTCTTAGGAGAATTGGAAATGGAACTTCATAGATAAAGTTCATTCAAAATGGATAAGCTGAAAAAACAACTGATATCCACTGAGAATTCACATCATTTCCAATTTAAAACAAGACCTTACACAGGTCTGGGCTGCGAGTGTACCTCAGTAATAGAATAGTTGCTCAACACATGCAAGCTCGTAGGTTCAATCTCTAGTACCAGTAAACTCAAAAAAGAAAAAGAAACAAAACAAACTATTTGGGTTTGAAAATCACTCTAAAATATAATTACAAGTTACCAGTTCTGTTGAAATAGATTTACATAACTTCAATGTAAAATACAAATGGCATATTGCAGTGTTTGAAGGGGCAAAGAGTTAAGATTAATGTAAAAATGCTTGGAATCAAGTCCAAAGAGTGATTAATGACAGTATTTTCTTTTTAGAACACGCCACAGGAAGAGAGCAAAAGTAATCAGAACCCGTTTTAGAATCCAGATTGGTGGACTCAACCTAGCCCTGGTTCTGTCATGCAAATGGTACCTTGGACAACAGGATGCTCAGTGCACAAGCACAGGAGCCAGGCAGTAACTGTGAATGGAACAGAGAATTCTTAAAGCCTTGGTGACCTCGGTTAGATGGTCTCTAATTTCTAAATGTATTTCTAATTTTTCAGCATGAATGAATAAAAACTGGTTCTATAAGACTTTACTTTGGCTCACACAATGAAATAAGACTAGCATAGTAAATAAGATTTATCCAGTCTTCCCTATAGGGGAGAATACATGGGTGTTTTAAGGATGCTTTTCATTTACTTAGATTTTGTTACCCTTATTGATCATAACAAAGGAAATACCACAGTGTTTTCCAGGCCTACTAGAACAGAGATTTCTATTACCTCTGACATCAAATAGATCATATTATTTGGATTAAAAAGTGTCCAAATTTCCCATCTCTTTCCCTTACTATTGCTGGCAAAGTGAATGCCAGCAATAAAATCATTCAGAGAGATATACCTTTCAAACTCCTTTAATTTATAGTCACCATATGTCTACTTCCACACTGAGCCCTAACTATACATAATCATGACATAAATTTTCATCATGTAGGACATATTCGTTATACTGTCCTTCAGGTTTTCAGTTCTGGCTGCAAGAAAATTTAATTCTTTATAATTAGTGATCACTGAAGAATAAAGAAAAGGCCACTCTTAAAATTGAAAGCATAAAGTTCAATATGTGCTCTGAGATCATTAGTGAGGGATAGAGTGTTGTGATCTGGCAGGTCATCACTTTTAAAGATACTCTTATTTCTCTTGAAAGACAGATAATTTTTAAGAAAAATTAAGATAGAACATAAATGGCAAAATGTGTGATACAGTACATCAGGGAAATGAAAATCAAAGATTGGATGTAATTAAAGATTCCATATGGGTTTTGGGAAAAACAATTTAGACCAAGAGTAATCTGTGACCCTCAAGAGGCAGATCATTGTTAAAGCTTCCATCTCAACTTCATACCAATACCTGACAGAGTTAATACTCTAAAACGTGTTAAGATATAGACATAAAGACAAATAAATGTTGGGGGGGGCATTATTCTGGGGGAAAAAGTTGGAAATCAATATGGTTTCTCCATCGCTTCTCAGCCTTTTGGCTAAGATCAAGTGCAATATGGTTTCTTTGGGGGTCCCTAGGGAGCACCTACCATGACAGTTACCTATAATACCTATTTTTATGGATTGAAAAAATGGGGCTGAACAGAAAAATTAAGCAAAATTTTAAGGCCTTGAAAATGTAAATATGGACTTGATAAACTGATACTCCCTACAGATTTAAAAGTAGAAAAGAAATTTACCTAATATTTCTAAAATGTCAGCATATAGGATGATTTGGATGGAAAGGAAAGAATAGAAATACAGGAAAATTGCGGAATTACAAACAAGAACATGGGCCAATTTTATTTGTAGCAGATTTAATGTGCCCAGTGTAGAGGGTCAGAGGGTGGGTAAAGTACTACTAAAATAGGCTACATACTGCTGTCCATGCATCTCTTTTGCACCGGGCACAGAGCCATCCATCACAGATCTCATGAGAAGGGACACCATAACAACCTAAAAAATAAGAATATTTATGCACACATTAGGTCTCTTGCATCTTTAAAACAGTACATATCTGAATGCAAAAATAAATAAAACCAGGTCAACTACCTACCCTACTATTTTTTATTCCCAATGCTCAGAACAAAATATAAGCAAGCTTGTCTCAAAGATAACTTTGGTTCTCATTCTTCATAATTAGTAGCAGTCAGTCCCAGAAAACATAAGAGTGTAGGTCTAAATGTTAACTAATCCTTAATTGAATGTGCAGTAATAAAATTTCTAAACCATTCTAGTCCTACATTCATGCATAAACATTTCAAAATATGTTCCAATTCATGCAGCAAAGTTTTGGGAAATGTTAAAATAATACAATAAATATACTTTGACATATTAGTTTTTTAATTAATGTAACTTCAAATTACATTTCAAAAACTAAACCTAATTAACTATCATTTCAGTGACAGGACAAAGACTGCATAATTCATGATTAGTGATAAAGAGATGTCTTTAATTCGGTTTGTCTAGTGGGTTAATGCCTGACACAAAATAACTAAGGAGATGACTGGGTACAAATATGTGTAGCAATTGGAGCTGAGGACTTACCTCAGTGGAAGAGCACTTGCCTAGCAAGTGCAAGGCCCTGAGTTCGATCTCCAGCAACCCCCCAAAAAAAGCATAGCAATTATGTAACACCAAGAAACATGTTACCTTGACTTCTTGAAATAAGAGTTTTGAATGATTTAAATGAGTAACTTTCTAAAATGAAATACTGAAAATATCTGAGATAAGAACAGAAAATAAAAGAAATGTAATTACCCAAATAAAAGCCTATCATACTTAACCACACCCATTAAATACTAAGCTCAAGCACATGTTTATGAAAGATTATAGCTAAATTATATAGCTGGTGCAACGAGGAACCAAGATTGACTCTCTATTTTTTGTATCCCAGTGCTGTGCCTCTTGAATGTATGCAACAGTGTGCAGTATATACACATGGGTGTGACCACTTGATATTAACACAATGAAAAGATTTATTATATTTCAGGTAGATGAAGTGCAAATAACTTGAGGAAAGTGATAGGCTATTTCAACTCTAAATTAAAAACTATTATTGCTCTAGGGTAAATATAGAAGATGATAACTATGTTATAAATCATCTAAACTACTTTAGCATGTATATATGTAAAAAACACCATCTCACTGTTATGAGTGTTCAATCCAGAAGGCAGTAGAGATTTCCCTACTTTTATGATAAATAAAACTTTAACTCAGTGTAACAATACTTCTTCAAGTCATCAAGAAAATACTCATTTCTCATGAAAAAGTCACAAAAAAATAGTCATCAATCAACATCAGACATTTGAATTAAGTTTTTACAAACTACATCATAAAGTAAGGGTAATTCAAGCATTTGAAAGGAACCCTGTGACAAAAGGACACCTCAGCAGGACCCAAAACAAACAAAAAAACCAGAATTGCTCTCTATTAGCACTGCACAAAACTGGAGACAAAAGAATAATTATATATACATACTTTCACTAGAAGAAATTGAGGACAAAATGATCCAAACATTAAGAATCACATACTTCAATGCAATAGATTTCCAGGTTCCAAAGAAGTGAGAAATAAGGCCTATGTGAAGCACTTAAAAGCTAGTGATTGATGAATTAAAGCTTTATTTACTTGCATGAACCTGTACACAGCACTTTGCACAGGAAATCAGAAGACTTGTTCCATCCTCTTCAAGGAAGGCATTGGGTGGAGAATATTCTATATTTTCCTCACTATAAATAAAACACATCTCTGGAATGAGGGGTTTAGTCTTTCCTCCTGGTATAACCACTTCATCTGATTTTGTCTCCCATCTAGACTCATTTTCTTCATTGCTGCTATCTGGCTGAAAAACACAACAATTCCACATAAGTGAAAACAGAATTGCACTCATCATTCATTCTGGTGACTCCAACGCATTCTCACCTGTACAACCACTGAATTCTAACTTTTGTTCATCTTGTTCCTCTTAACCAAACAATTAGCTTTTTAGCAATGCTCCTTCTTAGACTCACATGCAGAAGCTAATTTGCAAGAACAAGAGAATATTCTGAATGTCTGCTCATACAAGAAAGTGATGAGCTGCTAACACTGTGTTCTTCTAAAAACAGTTCAAGAAAAGTACCAATTCTTCTGATGAATTTTCGTTCCATCTTTATTGACACTAGGTTAACATCCACTTTCACTTAGTGACAAATACTAGCTAGTAACATTTGAAGGAGTGTTTTAAAAGACCCCCATTAGAATCTGAGCAACAGCATTTAGAGAGACATCAATGGCTTAAAATGGCAAGAAAAAGAACTGATAAATGTGACCAAAAAGAAAGGATCATGTGCCAAATAAAACTGTCATCTCTTACCAAGATATATGAAAAATGCCTAGTATTTATTTGAAACTATAAGTAATACACCAGCATATTATTTCCAGAGACAATACATTATACAAACTCACTGTATTAGTTGGAATTTGTTATTAGTGGGAAATATATAGGAAGATAAGAATGCCAAAATGAGAATCAATAAGAAAAGTTAAAAGGCAGAAATTTAAGATTAAAAGAAAACAAAAGTAATGTTTGTCACTTGCCAAGACCATATTAAAAAACATGAAGAGAAAAACTACTTTTATTTATAATGGTCTAAAAATGTGAAATATCACATATTTTCTTGCTCTGAAACATCTGAACACAAAGTTTACTCTTACATGGAACTCTAAGAGATGTGACCTTGAATTAAATATTTCTGATTCTATTAGTGAAAACAGCAAGAAACACAATGTTCATATCAATACACTTTATGATACAGTGCCCTAAAACAGATCACTCCCCCTGTAACTCCACCTGTACTAGATTCCTAAAGGTCATTCCATTGGTGTTAATGAAAATGTGACAACCCTTGAGCTGAGATACTATCGGTAGAACATACAAGGAATACTGAGGAAAACAACATCAAGCACAGAAGAGTAATAATAGGGGAGTGGCTAAACAACTCCGTTTATATTGAGGTCTGCCTGTGTCCTTTGCATGTCCCACATAGTAAGATGAAGAGAGATAGTAAAAAATCTAAGCCGGGCTATCACGTGTGAGTATGCACAGGAGCCCATGCTGCACTTCTCATACACGATGTATACTTTTGTTTTTGCTTTTATCCTCCGTTTCTCTTTGTTCAGCCCAAGTTCGCTCTGCAGAGCTTGTTTCTCCCGTACCTATTTACCCTGCACTTTTCAAATAAACTTTCTGACATCATTTAAATAAATAAGATAAAATAAAGTAAAATTTTAAGCCTAAAGGCGACATACCACTTGAGAATCACATTTTCAAACATAAAACAGAAACGAGACCTAAATTCTCCCTTTACAAAGTTCTATTTTTATGATTTAACGTTGGTTGTTTCTTGGTAAAAGGAGTAGAAAGTTGGAATTGTTTCTTCCTTGAAATAGGCAGATACTAAAAATAAAAAAAAAAAAATACTATTAAAAAAATGGCTCCTAAAGCAGCATGTAAGAATTGTGTGTGGTTCTATGAAGTCGATTAGCTAATAAGTATTACCACCTTCCTTCTGATGTGTATAGTAAGCCTACAATTGAAAAGTGACCTCATGGATGTAGAGTCATACAGAAAGCACATCAGGAATAGAGTATGTTGACAGTAACACGCCGATTACCTTGTAGTATGGCATAAGCAGGGTGCAAATGGCACAGTGCGGCTCCATTTCTGCTACAGTTAAATTATACTCTTGCTCAGCCACAAAGTTAGGGGGCTTCGTCTGCCAAAGGTGGATGAGAGGCTTTGCCCAAGACTCTGTTTCTTCTACTTCCTCTTCTATTAATGGAACCTCAGGTAATTCTTAAGGAAGAAGGGCATGAAAACACAATGAGCAGAGAACCAAGGAAAAACAATAACCCTCCTCATATAAAAGCAGCATGTATTCCAAAATATCCATGATATTAACACCAGACACCAAGCTATTTTGTCTAATAATGCATTCTGAGAGAAATGGAACAAAGCAAGTTTTGTTTTCATCTCTTCATCCATCAAACAGATCAGCTCATATGACCAGGAAAAAAACTTACCTTGTCACCTACCCCATCCCTTCCAGGAATCATTATCCTGCTTCCTCCTTTCAACTTCACTATTTCTGTGTTTCAACTTTTTTGGGGGGGAGGGGCGGTCTACGCATGGTGCTGGGGATCAAACTAAGGGTCTTGCGCTTCCTAGGCAAGTGCTCTACCACTTTAGCTAAATCCCCAAACCCTGTGTTTCAGCTATTACCATAATGTTGCACATGGTAAAATTAAGTTTATGTGCATGAGATTATCTTCTAGTTATCAGAGAATTATCTAACCCCATTACTGCCTCATCAATATTTTATTTTGTCTCCTAACACAACACCTGGTTTAATAAAGGTTTATATTAATTAGACTTCATTAAATTTATTTTTGGGTTCAAGAATCAATGACATTTACACAGCAATTATAACATATCAAGCAGTATACTAGCAATATATAGATTTAAAAAAAGATGATCCCTATGTCAAATCTGTTGTTTATTCTACATGATGCTTCCAAAAGGTCAAATCTCTTAAGCACACATTTCTGTTAATAAGAAAGAGCAGAGATTAACTCCACAAACATACCACCTTAAAAAATCTTACAAAGCACCAGAAAAATACATAAAGACATGGTATGTTAAGAGAGAAAAATTTCCCTCTCCCACAGAGGAGGATATTCTATTCCAGAGCAAATGGCAGCAACCACAGCTATACCATGTGCTTCATGTCGACTGCTGTGACATGTTCTAAAACTCCTTCCCAGCAGCTGTCACAGTCTTACGAATAAATAAATACTGCAGAGTAGTGTCCTTAGCTCCAGCACTGGGGAACCACTGTGTTCCAGCCCATGTTGTGCTGACTTACCTGTTCTAGGAAAAGTCAAATCAGATTAAAACAGATAGAAAAATGGGGAAGGCTGAATAAAATGGCCTTGCTTCCATGATGGCAGAATTATCAGCATCACCGGTAGCGGCAGTGGCACTGTTGCTGTTACAGTGAAAAATGCATGGTACTCAGCCAGGGGTAGGGGGCTTGAAAATAGAAGGTAAAACCCTCTGCCTCTATTTAGAATGAAATAATCTGCCACTAAATATAAATTGGATCCACATCAACTGCTCCAAACTACACAACGTAAGACATAGAACAAAGACTAAGAATTGACACAAGAGTGGAATGGAAATTAACCAGAAAATTTAAGAACCATTAAGCCATGAACTCATAACCTAGTGTCTCTTACGCATATTAAATATGAAATAAAGAAGAAAGCTGGGTGTGGTAATGAATGCATATACTCCCAGTACCCTGGGAAGCTGATGCAGGAGAATCTCAAGTTTAGCCCAGTCTGGGGAACTTCGTGAGACACTGTCTCAAAATAAAAAGGGCTGGGATGTAGCTCAGCAAAGGCCCTTGGGTCAATCCCCAGTACTAAGAGGGAAAAATAAAAATAGCCATGGTAATGAAAAGACATCATAACTTCTTACTGGCTTATAAATAAGTTTACTGCACTACTTGCTTTATTCAAAGAGACTGAAAAACAAGATAACTGAAGATCTAATCCCTGGGACTGTTCATAAATTAACATGATAAATTTCCAAACCTTCCAATTCCTAATGCCATTTACATGCAGCTTTTCACCTAAGAGTATTATTATTACAGCGTCACTGCTGAGAGCACAGATCTGGAAAAACCTGCTCTTGACTGCACTCTTGCACCCAGGCAGATTTTCATAAATAGCTTTCAATAACCAACCTGTGAACCAAATTCAAAAACAAAGCAAGACTCAACACTTCAAGAGGCTTCCTTTCCTGCTGGTTCTTTCTTTGGCAAGTTTTGTCAGAAAACAAAAAAAGATTCTATGCCTATTGCACATAATTCCTTTTCTATTTCTTGATGAGCCCTCTCACACCATAGTGCAAACTTGCAGAATTGTTACAAAACATTGTCAAAATCCTGTAGCAGGTACTCTACAGTTAAAAAAAAAAAAAAGCATGAAACCAAACTCCAAGGAGTTCCTTAAATCTGTACAAGTACCTCTGAATTCTCAAAAGCAGGTTATAACACAGCTTCAGGCTCCATATTGTCAGCAACTTTGTGCTAATGAGAAAAATTAAGCAATGGCTTCAGCAGCCCTTTTAAGAAATACACCCAACCCCAAAACTAATATTACTATGATACTACAGATCAGTAAATGTATCAAAGTAACAGCCATCCAGCAGCATTTTCAGTAGCTGTCTGAAATTATTTGCCACATTGTTGTGGGAGGGGAAGGGGAATTCAGAAAGTATATTTCCAGGTTCTTCGTTCACGCAGGCAATAAATTGCAGGAGCGAATTTTAGGGCATTAGGGCATTAAGAAAGTTTATTTAAGTAACAAAAGGGAGACTGGTTTGGCCAGGTGGATAAAATAACTAGCCAATGCTGCAGTTAGGAATCTGAAAAGGCCTGGGAGACTAGGGAGCAGGGGGCTAAGGAGTTTAAGGGGGCAAGAGGGCAAGCACACAAGGCAAAAAGGGAGAGAAGGGCGAACTCGTGGTGCCATTCACATTTATCTGGATTCTATTCTCATGAGAGTTTCTAGATCCTGTGAGAAGAGGGGCAATTGGAATTTTGCGCCCCAGGCTGACGTCAGGTCAAGGCCACTCCCCAAGGTCATGTTCATCCTCCCAGCCAGGTCAGGCCACACCCTATTCCTACATCATTATCACTAAAATACAGTAAGTTATTTCATTTTATGAATGAATTTCTCAAAAGCATAATCACCAAACTCCTGGATAATTCACGAAATAGAAACTGTTGTTTTATACTTAAAACTATTCCTTCTGACAAACATCCACAAAACCAAACATTGTCTCATATTTTGAATACTTCTGGAAAAATTAAGACTTCATAGAGGAAGGTAGTAGAACTAGATGTGTGCACAGAACCCAATACAGTGCTGGAAGAAAAATGAATTAATCCAAAAATCCTGTATTTTACCTGTGACATTTGGGCACTAAGAGATTTACCAAATGTTCTAGCTGTACATAGGTAAAATCAAAATCATTAGCATTCACGGACAGCCTACTTACAATAACCGCAGGCCCTTCCCCACTGTCTCAAATGCATCTCCAAAAGCAAAACTTGCTGTTCAGATGATACCTGCCCTCTCCTCAGGACCATGAACAATACCTTTTTCAAAAGATTATGTCCAGATAATCAGATTCTTGTTTTATCACTGATATTTAATTAGCCAGTTTGAGAGTCTGTGTCACCTCTGATGTTGACTTGATGACTGCGGCCATCGAGACATATGCCCAGGAGAGACTCAATGCTATAGGGCACTGGATGGGCAGAAGAGGTCTCTAACAAGTTGGGAGCCCTAGGAAACCTAAAAGCTTTCTGGTTCTCAAAAGAAAGCCACGCTTGCTGCAATTCACTTTGAGAATCTTTGGATGTTCTGAGAAATTTTAAAAGTGTTCCAATTTATTAATTTGCAGTGTTCCTACAAATTAATAAAACTTCTCAAAGTAAGACAGGAGCCACACTGCAGAGAAGGTGATCTTAGGGACTGTATAGACACATACTTTTTTTTTAATGATTAAATATTTACTTTTGGTCACTTTCTAAATAAATCAGTTTAAAATGCTTTTCACATAAAAGTGCACATACAGCTTTTATAACTAAAAAGTCACAATGAATAATTAGCTAAACTGATACAAAACAACTATAAAGTAAGCATGGCTGTTGTAGAGCTCTGATCTAACCTATTAAAACAAATTAAAATACTTCATACATTCTGGAGTCTTGGTTTGGCTTGGTTATAATCTAAAATTCAGTTACTCCATCTGTGAAATAATTATGATGAACTAATTTACAGGGTTTCCAGCAGATGATAAGAGATAGCAGGCACAAGGCTGCAACTCACTAGAATGAACAAGTTAGGGCTTCAACAGATGAAGGTTTGTTTCCCCACTGGATCTCCAGCATTATTCTTGCAAAGGTCATGCAAAAAACTACTCAAAATGTATACCCTAAATACTAAGCTCTTAAAATAACAATAGAGTCAGAGTCAGTCTAGGAAGACACCCAGTTATTGCCCATATATAAGTATTTTCATCAAAAGATTTAACCTTTTACAGAAAGAAAAATTCCTTTATTTGCTCCCATTCACTCAAAACAATCACTTGATAATGTTTATGATAATAAGAAAGATTAATGTCCTTTATAAAACATCCAAAAGAAAGTGTCCTCAAAGAAGTAAGCAAATAAATTTTACCATATTAGGCAGGCATTAGAAGGCTGCACTCAAAGATTAATGAAATATAGTATGAATATTCACATAACACACAATGTCATTATAATAACTGATGAAAAACCAGAAAACAAAGCTGTACACAGAATGACACCAATTCTATAAAAAAATGTTAAAAGAAATAATAAGATTTATGCTGTTATCAAATATCCAACCTCCAAAACTACAGTCGGAATAATTTTAAATGGGAATTGAACTGAGGGAAACCCTTAAGAATGATAATAAATTCACACTCTGTGTACTCTCTTTGCACAAATTTTGTTAACTAAATGTAGATAGATTTCTCTAAAGAAAAAACATTTGGGCTATTTGTGGACAACCTGATGCCAGGAAGTGCTGATGAAATTCAGCAGATGGGAAAAACCATCGACTTTACAGTACTATTTCCCCTTGCCAGTCACACTGATTTTGCTGCTTGGGGTTATGTTCCAGTGGTGTGTTTTGGCTGGTACAGCACCATTCTCTGCTATGAAAAGCAAAGCAGCATCTGTTATGTTTCAGGTACTTGAACAAAATCTGAGCCCTGAGAGGCATTATATATGGTTTCAAACGTCCTGGAGGAAACAGTGGGTAAGAGGGAGTGCAGATGAAAGAAGGAATGGACTACTAAAACAATTTTTTAAATAAAAGAATTTTGTAAATTCCAGGCTCTACTGCTCCTGTACTGAATACATTTGCAAACTGTATTTCAGTGCTATTTTTAAATTGATAATTTCCAAAACTTTACAAAGGTCTATTTGAAAATATAAAAGAAAAAACTACATTTCAGGTATAATTTTATAAGAATTGGTGATACTGAAGAAAAAGTAATTCTGCATTACGATTCTCTAACATGATACTGCAATAACATATAACAGGGAATCCTACTGTTTCAGAGTTAAGGCACTTAAATGGATAGACACAGTTTTCTGTTGTTATTTTTGTTGTTTTTGTTGTTTTTGTTGCTTTGGTTGAAACCCAGGGCCTCCAAAATGCTAAACATTTACTCTATCTCTGAGCTACACTCTCAGCCATGTTACAGTTTTATTCTTCATGTATTACATATTAGTAATACAGATGTCAAAAATATTTAAAAAGAGCAATTTCAAACTGATTCAATATAATGCTTTAAAGAAATCACTTCAAAGACACATCTTCAAAATTCTTATTACACAAAAACGTCTTGAGGTCACCCAGGTAGTCCACACTGAGTCACAAAATTAAGTCATGAAAAGCACCACTTAAAACAGATCACGGTAAGCTAGAAGCAGCAGCAATCACAAGACACTGGGAAAAAACTCACCAAGGCCCACAGGTACTCAGGAAATGGTGGGTAGGGGAAGAAACACCACAAAACCCTAACCACGTGGAAGGAAAACTGAAGGAGACACCCACCAGTGAATTCCAGGAACAGGATGTTTAGAAAAAGAAACAGAGACACTTCTGGATGTGGGCACTGCTTACAGCCCAGGTCCAGTGAACACACTGCACACTGTCTTGGGGAAAAGTTCAAATCTCTCTGAGGAGAGAAGCCAAATGCAGCAGCAGGTGCTGAGCTGTCAACAGGCACCCAACCGAGCAGCCACCACCTAGGGTCCAAGAGTCCTAACTCTTCTCCAACTGGGAAATGAAGCCCAGCAAGCAATTGACTGAGTTAGGACTAGTGAGCACTCGGGACAGAACGAGTTTCAAAATTTCAGAATATGTTTCAAAATTTGGGATAATTTAGTGATCAATAGATTTAAGACATTAATGTCTTCAGGGAAAAAGGATTGTCTGCAAGTTTAAGGAAATGTGAAGTAGTATGATAATGTTGAGTTGTATGAAACTGCAGGTTTTATATGGAAAAAGAATTTCAAATATTGGCAGTTTCAAGTACTTCAAACTAAAACAATTGTTTTATTTTCCTAAAGAATGGAATGAACCATGTAGTTATATCAAAAGCTGTACCTCCGATTCACAACAGCCAAAATATGGAACCAGCCTAGGTGACTATCAACAGATGAAAGGATTAAGAAAGTATAGCACTGGGGCTGGGGATTTAGCTCAGTGGATAGAGTGCTTGTCTTGCAAGCACAGGCCCTGAGTTCAATCCCCAGCACCAAAAGAAAAAAAAAAAAAAAAGTATAGCATATATACACAATGGAATATTAGCCATAAAGAACTAATTTTTGTTATATGCTAGAAAATGAATCAATCTGATATCATCATGTTGAGTGAAATAAGCCAAAATGATAAAGACAACTATTACACGTTCTCCCTAATACATGGAACCTAAAAAAGATTACATAAAAGTAAAAGGGAGATTATTATTAGACAAAAGAAAGGGGAAAGGGGGCAGAAGCCAGGATGTAAGGGCAGGTAACGGGGTGGATGAATATGATAAAAATACATGCATTCCACTCCTCTCCCAAAAAACGTGAAGCTAGGGGAGAGGGCTAGAGGATGATAGAAGCTAAAAATGATCAGTATGTTATGTGCATGTACAAATCTGCCAAAATGAAGCTCATTAAGTATATAACCAATATCCATTAATAAAAAAAAGATGTCAAACAAACAAACATGTAAATATACATGTCTCACAACAGGATCCAAACCAACAATCTCAAACAGGAACAATTAAAATAAATGTTTGCTACAATACTGTAAGAGTAACAAAACATCCATGAAGTCAAAGAATCAAGATCTTAAACATCATTTTACAATCTCAACTTTCAGCATGTTCAGACACCTAATCATAAGATTTCGGGCTGGGGATTTAGCTCAGTGATTAGAGTGCTTGCCTTGCAAGCACAAGGGCCTGAGTTCGATCCCCAGCACCACAAAAAAAAAAAAAAAAAAAAAAAAAGATTTCATGCCAATCATTGGTTAGAAAAGTTTCAAGATTGTGTGTGAAAAGCACAGAAATCAACCACATAAAATAAATTTTAAAGCTAGTATTTTTCTTTCTAATTCAAGCAAAATCCCACTAAGTCACTAGCATAGTAAGAATAAGGAAGGTTTTTAAAATTTTTGTCCCCATATTATAAAGTCAATACCAATGGGGCTTCCAATGGGATTAGTGGCCAAGAAATCAACTCAATCCAAGAAAACTGAACTATTATTACAAACCTAAGTGCTAAGTAAAATATCAATTCAATTTGAGTGCCAATAACATCTAGTGCTTTAGGTCCACACAATGCGAGAAAACAACGGCTATCACCTATGCATTCCAAGTCAATCTGCTTGGTAACATTCCAAGTCTACCTGCTTAGTAATATTGTGACTTTGCTCTTTTACCACTTAGATAGAAATATAACTGATTATTATGAAAGTGTATCACCTCAAGGTAAGAGGAAGAGATAGAATAAGATTATTATGCAAATGTTAATAACATGAAACATCATTTGTTTTTCAATAGTGCCACAGAAAAGGACTTTTTTACAGAGGGGAAATACTTTGAAGGATGATCCTATACTTTATTATTTTACTGTCCAATGAAAGGCAGTCACTGTGGGGCAAGGGATATCCTGTCATTATTTTTCATGAAATCAAAGAATCTTGGAGTATGAAAGAAACTTTGGGTCACTTATCCAAATCCTATTTTTTCATTCAGATAAGCAAACATCTGAGATTATATGACTGAGTTCTCCAAGGTCAGGTAGCCTTTAAGGACCACAGTTAGGCCTCAGTCTACCCACCATAAAACATAGTCATGGTTTATGGTTTACTACCTGGTAAAATTCCAAATCCTAATTCTAATCCTAAATTCCCATTCCGAATAACATGCTTCTGTGTGAGGGACAACTGGAAAGTTCCAAAGGGCCAGTGTTTGTGCTGACAGTACAGGTAATACAGTGAGAAAATGTCATGAGGCAAAGGATTCAGAAAACACCACAGGAAATCCCAGAAGAAAACAAAAGCTCTTCTAAAGCAAAGGAAAAAAAAGGGGGGGATGCACACCGTGCACGTGTCCCAGGTTTGGGAAAATGTGCTGACGTCCATTTTAGCAGTCAATTCAGTTACAAATGTGATTTTAAAAGAAAGGATATAAAAGAGAGGAAACTATCTGAGGGAGTAATAAAATTTTGTCCAACTGATTTCCTGAGATTTTACTTACTTAAATGTGCTTAAATATGTACACTTTATTCTTCAAAACAACTGAAAGTCTAGGTTAAATCAAGAATGATTTCTAACTGAAGAAGGAATTTTCATCTTTTCCATCTCTGTATTTAAATACTTAATCCATTTCTAAATGAATTATAATATTAATATAGACACACTTGACATACTTCCAAAAAATAAATTACTGTAACACTGCCTGAAATGCACCCTTAAAGTAATCCTCTAGGCACACAGACATTACAGAGATAGGGATCAGGCCTAAGCTATCTTTAATTTCAAAGAGATGCATAAGAGCTCATTATAATACTGCACTTGCAGAAGTGATAATTGAGAATAAGTTATTTAGGCAACTCAGACAAGAGGAAACAGAATTACTGTATAACTAGGGCATCACTCTGAATCTTGTCAAGACTCAAACCTGCAGAGGGAGTTACCTCTGCACATGGGTAAACACCGTTCAGATGAATACCTGCATCTTTCAATCTTTCTGTGTTAATTATTCCAGAAATCATAAAATCATAGTTGGGAGAGTTATAAAAAAAATGTACTCCAATGGTAATTATGTCTTTCAAAAGTACTAACAGCATATTACCACAAACTACTTCAGGACATACCAAATTCCCAGAGTCTGTGGATGAACTGTAGGTTACAAACTCTGATCATTCATGAACAAGTCTTACATTGTATATAGGAGGAAAATGAGGCCAAATAGAGGACAAGCCCAATGTCAAAAAACCACTAAGTCAGAAAACCAGAATTCCAGAGTTTTACTGATCATTAGTTAACCAGATTTCCCTTCCAGGTACAAATCTGGTCGATGTCTTAGAGCCATTAACAACCAGGACACACTTTTGGCATGGAACAAGAGGTATAAATTTGTGCACAGTCTAAGGCTAAGCATTCTTAGGGTTAAATTCTCCCACTCAAGGCCTTATGAAGTCCAGAAAAGCAAGTTCGTTTGTCCTCTGCTTTTGCCTATGGTAAGTTTTAGTTGTACTTTTTTTTTATCTTCCCAAGTGTGCCCTTAAATCAGGGTATAAGCTGCTCAGAGTCAAATGTTGTGTGCCTCAGGGATCATGGAGACTATGTTTTGATTGCCCTACCTCTACTCAAGTCTCAACAAATTATCCAAAACAGCCACAGCAAGAGCTCTTCCTGGCCCATCTGTAAGGCACTTCTCTATGAATCCCCTCTGGGTATCCTTCATATCTTGAGAGCAGCAATCCTGCTCTTCTAGTTCCTCATTATCATATCAACAACACAACAGCAAATGTTCATTAAGACAAACAGTGTCCAGAGTGCTTTACATATATTTGGCCTTTTAATTGGCAACATAACTCTGTGGCAGGTACAGTTACAAGCCCTACTTTGTAGGCATCTGAGCATGGAGAATCACACAGCTAATGGGTTGGTGGAATACACTGTCCAACTGTAGATATGCAGAGATACTGCCCTTTTGCCTCCACAATGATACATAAAGGTGGTTTGATTTTATCTATCATTTCTGGCTGTTTTGTAACATGAAGGTCATCAGCAATTTAGTAATTTTCTGTCCCAAGTTGACATTATAACCTGGGAAGAGCCTCAGCTCTCCAAGGGAATGGCTAAACCTGTAGGGTATCAGCAACATTTTAACTTTGAGGAAGTTCTAGGGTTTGACATGGTGGTAAAGAAAATCCCAAATCTCTCAGGACACAAAACTAAAATGACTACCACTAAATACCAAAAACGTTCACATTTCTAGAGATATTTAAAACAGGGTACTTTCCAATACACATAAACATACAGAGAACGTTTCCTAGACAAGGATATGTATTTCCCTTATATTATTATTTGTATTTGACAATATATGATATATTAAAGTAACTGACTTTCCTTAATGGCTGGTTTCAAGGTTCAGTGATCAACCTAACCAGGGCTTCCTGTTTTGAGATCTAAAGGTGACGGAGGCTACAGAGATTACAGGAAGAGGTTCACAGTCAAGAGCTTGGAGGGGAGGCAAAGCAGAGGAGTGAGAATGGGGAGACAGACATATCAACACCAAGGAAGAATGGAAGTGGTGAGTGGTATGGGAGAGCTAAGAACATACAGAGTACTATATGGGCAGTAGAGGTGGAAGGTTATCACAGGTAAAGCAATAGGTTGGGCAAATGCAAGGGAAAAAAAACCAGACAATACCCAGAATGGAAACAAAAAAATTTTCTGCAGCAGATAGAAAGGAGGATTCGTGTAGAAGAATTGATGAAAATAAAGGTAGAGACACAAGTTGGTACTGTATTATGAGGGGCCTCAAAGCCACACTAAGGAATTAAGTATTTAACCTATGTGAAAGCCTTTGAACAGGCAACCTCAAAAACCAACAAAAAAGAAATATTACTACAAATTTCTGAGCTGGTTGTTCCCCAGTGGTTTCTCCCTGCACTTCTAGTACCTTCTGAATCCAGAGAAAATGCTGATCTCAGATCCAGGCCATATATGCATGCTCCTTCCCTGGGGGCACCCTCCTCAGAGAAGGGATATGCCATGATATGAAAGTAGGACAACAGGAGAGCAGGCACACAGCCTGAACGCTTCAAGAACAAGAAGCATGCAGCTGTCGCACAGCTTCATTTTCAAGTCTGCTTGAATTCAACACTTGTATAGTTTAATAAACAGTAAAATAAGATACAACTTTATAAAATACAATTTTAATCTATGCTTCAGTATTATCTTATCCAGCTACACAATCTTAGGAAAAATATAACTGGAAAACGTTTCAGTTAGAAGAAAACTGGAACCAGGCAAGGTGGTCCACACATCCAGTCGCAGTACTTGGGAGGCAGAGGCAGGAGCTATCACCGTGAGTTCAAGGCCAGCCTGAACTACATAGTGAAGATCATCTCAAAAAAAGAAAAAGAAAAAAGAAAAAAAAAGAAAGAGAGACAACATAGTATTTATTTTAATTTTAAATAATAAACATATAGTATACATTTAAGATCTTTTGTCAAAAATGAAAAATTTAGACAGAAGTTTTTATGAAAAGATGCCTTGTATTCTAATCATCATTCTTTATGTAGCTCCTCTTTTCTACTACCTCCATCCACTGGGTTTCACTGCTGAACATAAAAAATAATTTTCCAGGAAAGAAAAGGCAGAGAGTCAAGAAACCCTTGGTAATCTGGTAACTATGGGATCTGCCTCTAATCAAAATTACCTCTACAGTTTCAGGCCACTTGGGTATCAAAGAGTTACTCCATGTCCTAAAAGGAAGAACAATATTGAGGTGACTCATCTCCAATCTGCACGGAAGGCCCCAGAGAAGCTCTGCCAGGTAACTTTCCCCTTGAAGCTTTTCTGTTGGTTAAGAAAGATTCCAGCTCATTAAGTAATAGGGGTCACTGACTGTAGTGTAAAGACATGATTCCTCAGAGGCTTTAATATTGGTTATGTCCCCATATATGAAGAATGCAAAAGGCATTGAGTAGTTAGGGTAGAAAAATCCCTAAAAGCAACTGGACTGGGGATTGTGTGCTTCCACTGAGCAACAAACCACTACTTATCTCCTTCTAACAATGATAATGTTCCTTTAATTTCTATTGCACAAGTGACTCGGCCACAGAGCCAAAAGTCTGAGGTAACATTCAAGCGCCCAATGATGTAAATAATTTACTCTGGGCTACAGAATATTCTCCAGCGTCAGTTTAGAAGCTTGTAAATACCTTCAGCCATCAGAAAAAATGCTCTGACTCTTATATTCAATTCCTCAAAGGTTACCAGGAGTCCTTATTGCAAAAGTTATAATCATCAATGTTTCAGCAAAATATTTAACCCCAAACCCCTGAGACAACTTTGTTTTCCCAACTCATTTATAAATTTTGCAAGTTCTACAGACTGAAACCAGAACTGTTCTCCAAGAAGGCATTTTAGGACAATTTACTAGGGCCCACATCAAAATTAACTTCCAAGAAAAACACAAAGGAGAAAGCAGCATGCTTATGTGTCAGTGTGGTCTACTGCCTCCAATGAAGCCATGCTGAAGGCAGGGTATAAAGAAGGATACCAAAACCCATGTGTATTGTACTTAAGTATCAATTACTGTATACAAGTCTATCCTTTAATTATAGCGATACTCTTAAGAGGAAAACTGCTCTACATGAAAGAAAGTGGGATAAAGAAGAACTCAAGCCAGTCATCAAGATACAAGTCTACAATCCCAGTTACTTGGGAGAGTGAGGAGGGAGGATCTTAAATCCAAAGCTAACCTAAGCAACTCAGTGAGACCCCATCTCAAAATAAAAAAAGAAAGGGGTAGCAATATAATTCATCAGTCAAGAGCCTGTCAGTTAAATTCCCAACACTGAGAGGGAAAAGGGGGTAGCGACACAGGAGGATCCACACAGACAGGTAATCATCCAAATTTTTACTGGTAAAGGAGACTACCTAAAGAAGAGCTCTTACACAAAATCTGCTTCAAAGGATTGTTTAGAAATGGAAAAAAAAAAAAAAACCTCAGAATGCTAAGCAATATGGGCAAGGAAAAAATAGCTGGTCAAAACGACATTCTGACAAAAAAGGGTAAAAGGGCAACCAGGGCAACCAGGTTAAGCAAAAAAATAAATGGCACATCTATGAGGGTGACTTGTTATAAATGAAAATGCTTTATATCAAGCCGAATAAGGGTAATCTAGTGACAAAGAAAGGACACTTGATCACATATGTATAAATCACAAGATAAGGAAGTACTACACATAATTTCTTACTCAATGACGTTTATATGAATTTAAAGAACTCAAGCTAAAAGAAAAGTCAACGCAAAGAAGTCTATAGCACGTTAATTCCACGAACTGACAACTTTATAGAAGATGTCAATTTTCCTCACCCTTGGAAAAGCTTCCAGGAATGTCAGAAAGGACCAATTTTATGATATGAAACATAGACTTTTACTAATAATACTGTTAGATTGCAAGAAAGAAATTCGTATCCCTAAAACCCAAATTCCCTTCCCTATAAATTATTATTTATGATCAACTAATGGTACACATTTGGCACAGAGTCAAATTCTCTATTAAGCCATTTTTCCAATGGTTACAAGAAATATCTACGTGAAAAAAAGTCCTGAAAAATGTCACAAGCTCACCTTCATCACTTGTTGCCTGCTGCTTCACAAGAGTCATTGGGGATCTGGCTGGAGGCTTACTAAGTGGATGGCGCCAGCTCTTAGAAGATTTGGTCTCTCCCTCTATTACCTGGTTATAAAACGAAAGACAAACTCCCATAAATACAGTTTTTTTTTTAAAAAACCTATGATTTATGATAATTATGAAGAAATCTGGTGCTTATATACTTCTTAAAAAATAAGCTTTTTAAGAAACTTGAAGTCAAAAAAACAGGAAAACACTGTATAATTTTACAAAGATGTTAACTCTCCTTCCACTTTACTTAAAATATTAACCGCAGTCCAGGGTGCACTTATTAAACCTGTAATAAGCTTACTACTCAGCAAGTTTTCGAAAGTCCTTTGAAACAAGTCTCATTTTAGAATCATATACACATAAAACTATTAAGGACTGTGACAATGAGTCATCTCTATGCTATTCCCATGCGATCATTTGATAAATGATTTTGCTTTCTATCCTCACAGAGAAGAAAGTCCTGCCAAGATAAGGATGTACACTTCCTTCCATTCAAAAATGAACCATTATTTCTCTGTCATACATGCAACGGATCAAAGAAATCAAAAATATTCATTTTTTAATGATACGTTGCTTTCATCTTAAAATTATTTAGGTTACAAATACTTAATGCTACTTCCAAACTTCTCTTAGCCACCTTTTCAGATGAATTGGGTCTCTCTTTTCATTTTTAATGTGATTTTTGACAAACAAATTTTATAGCTCACTGCAATACTCAACCTTTTGTAAAATGAAAAATTCTTTTGAGTCAAATTAGGATGGTGTATTAGTCAGTATTCTCTAGAGAAACAGATACAATGGTAGATATATGAATATTTGAGAGCTTATAATTTGGCTTCTTCAGGCTTTTTAAAAGTCAGGCGTGGAAGCGTGCAGAGGGTCTGTCTCCAAGTTGGAGATCCGGAGGGCCCAGCCGAAGGTCTGGAGGTCCGAAAGATCCAGGCGAAGGTCTGGAGGGTCTAGACGAAGGTCTAGAGGTCTGAAGTATCTAGGTGAAGGTGTGGAGTTCTAAGGGTCTAAGTGGAAGTCTGGAGCTCCTCTAAGGGAAGCAAAACTGATCCAAAGAAACCCGCCGGCCTAGATCCCTCTTCATTTCCCCTTTATATCATCTAGAGAATGGGCCACCTTAGGGTGGATCTTCTATACCCTAGGGTGTAGAATTGTTATACCAATTTAGTTAAACTTCTCTTACAAGTTGACACAATTAATCAACCATCACAGACGGTATATTTTATTTCAGATTTGAAGACCACTAAGAATCAAAGTAACTGTCCTTTTATAATCTGCTTTGCTAACCAAAGGATATGATAGACCTGTGGCAAGTTTAAATGACCAGAACAATAAAGTGGTAGGTCTCTTCAGCAGTCAGCTAGATTGGTAGCTGCATCAACAAAGGCTCTCCTTCCTCGCCTACTTTATTAACCTGGTCAGGCTCCTAAGCCAAAAGAGGTTCTGAATGCTGACATAGTCCTAGTTCACCTGACTGACTCCCAATCGCATGGTAACAGGGACTATTTATGCTGAATGCATATAATAGCAACACTAAACAAAAACAGAGAAACAGGGAGACGTTACCCAAACAGCCAGCAGGCGGAGCCTGGAAATCTAGAGTGGGCCTGACTTTTCTGAGGCAAAAAGGCCTGCTTCCAAGAGTTTGAAGGACCAAATGATCGTCCTGGTATTGTGACTTAAGAGTCCAACAGTAAAGAGTAAGAGGAAAAAGGGACTGGTTGAGCCCTGGTATTAAAACAGAGTATGTGGAAAACAGAAACCCAGAGGTAGTAACTGTTGGCAGGAGGAAGGCAGAGCCCAGCAAGAGAATTCTCTCAGCTTGGTTAATACTGTGGGTGACAGAACCTTCTGTAACTGACTGTATCAATATCAATATGATTATGATTTCCTACTACAGTTTTTCCAAACAGCAGTATTGGGGGAATCTAGTAAAAAGTACACAGGATCTCTATGCATTATTTCTTACAAAACCATTTTAATCTACAATTATCTCCTAATAATTTTCAAAAAATATAAAATGACAGAAAACTGAACTTGAACATGTGACCAAAATCTCTATGTTCTGAATTAACACACCGTGAGCCAGAGCTAGAGATTGGTTACCTGTATGTCATTGAAGGAAATATGACCAAAGACAATAAATGTAAAATGTTATTTTTTTCTGCCCTAAAGCAAGATTTCAGTGTTTAGCCTGCTGTTTTCAGAAAGAGTTCTCACCATACAATGAGTACTATGACATGTTTTACTAAAACAGATATTGCCACATACACTGGGGACTTTGAAACCATCTCTCTCATCACTGAGGACTGCTGAGATTTCCCCGGGTTCAAGGCCACTCCCATGGCCCTCCACATCACTTTCTTCTTCCTCTGTAACCAAGCCGTTACTCTCTGCCACTGAGGAGCATGATTCAGGTGACTTTGGCCATGAAGGTTTAGGTAGGTCCAGTTCCTGGACCTTCAAGTGGCCACTAGACAATGTTCCAGGATTATCAGCCTCAGTGAGTGTGGATGGTGTGGTTAGGCCATGGGCTTTATCAACTTCTGTTTTTATTTCCTCCATAATAGATGTACTTATGCAATTGTTTCCTAAGGAGTAAAATAAAAGACAATTAATAAACCTTGCATTAGATTACTACCTAGGCAAATTATTAAACTACTCCCAACTGATTTCATTTCTTCCAACTTTCTCAACTTCCACAGACATAAAGCATAAAGGAGAAAGGTCATCCAGCAACATGCTACTTCCTTCATAGCTGTTAAGGTGAAACCTTGATCTCTGGCAGAAGAAATTGTCTACTCGGGCTGGGGATTGAGCTTAGTGGTCAGAGTGCTTGCCTTGCAAGCACAAGGCCTTGAGTTCGATCCCCAGCACCAAAAAGCAAGCAAACAAACAAACAAACAAACAAACAAACAAACACCCCAAAAAAACAAAGAAGAAGAAATTGTCTGCTGACAAAAGAAGAAATTAAAAAGTTCTGCCGGATGTGGTGGCACATGCCCATAATCCCAGCACTCAGATGGCTGAGCCAGGAAGGTCCCTATAAGTTCCAGGCCAGCCTAGGCTAGTGGTGAGTTCAAAACCAACCTGAGCTACATAGCTATATAGCAAGACTGTGTCTCAAGGAAAAAATACATGCACACACACACACACAAACACACACACACACCCCAAAAAAAACCCATGAAAGAAGTTCTACTACAGACCAACACCAAAAAGTAGGGTAATTATAATAATTATCAAAACAATAGCAATTTGAAATCTATCTAAAATAAGAACTATATCCTAATGCATGGTGCTAAGAGCTGCTACTGATGAAAAATGCCACTTGAGAAAATACATGTAATTGACACACATACAGTCATTCAGATCAAATAAAAAATTATTTTCTATATTAACCTACATTAACACTACACTATTTACTGAGAACATGTCAAGAGAGATTACGAAGTACAAAAAAAAAAAAAAAAAAGCTGGGTATGGTGGCACACACCTGTAATCCTGGCACTCCAGAGGCTGGCTGAGGCAGCAAGAGCACCACAAGTTCAAAGCCAGTCTAGGCTACAAACTGAGTTCAAGGCCAGCCTGAACTACATAGCAAGACCCTGTCTCAAAAGACAAAAGGCAAAACAAAACAAAACAAAAAAAAAAACGCTTCTCTTCCCCTGACATATCTATTTGACTGTCTCCCTTAGACTTAGACACACACACCCCGATTCGCGCAAGCATTATTTTTACCCTAGATCTGATGCCGACGCCAGTCAAGAATTGTACTTAAATTTTCTTCTGGGTCTCAACATGTGGACATCAAAGTGCAAAAAGTCAAAGCTAATAAAATTAGACACCACCAGCTTAAGTTCTCAAGCAGTTCATCAAGTGATGAATTAAACCCAGTGTGGTACAAAGCACGATGAGAATGACGAACAAATACCCACATGCACTGCATAACTGACTTCTCTGCATTTGCTGCGATTCTCTTCCTCATCTTCTTTTAGACCTTGCTACCTTCTATTCATTCTTCACAATGCCGTGAAACCTGGCCTGTGCATCTGCTTCCTTCCTTGGTAGACCCACTGTCTCCTCTATCAAGCGACTTTTCACACTGAACTGTAACTGTATCCCTATTTGTCTAGTTCTCCCTTTAGATATGAAGTCATTGAAGAAATGTCTATGTTTTAAACTCTATTCACACAAATATTTCCAGTGCAAACCTAAGAAGGCTTGAGAAGGAGCCAAGGAGCAGTTTATTTAGTACTACGTAAAGACCTTTTC
Organism: Hystrix cristata; assembly: GCA_004026905.1. Classification (NCBI taxonomy): domain Eukaryota; kingdom Metazoa; phylum Chordata; class Mammalia; order Rodentia; family Hystricidae; genus Hystrix; species Hystrix cristata. The sequence goes on from PVJO010005196.1 coordinate 28,102, forward strand.
TCTAATTCTAAATACAATAATAGTAAGAAGGTGGCACAGACAAGACTTCCGCTATCTTTTCACAGGACCATTATGACCGCCGCATGGAGAGCTGGCAGCTGGGGTGAACTAGAGCAGACAATGACAAAGCAGGATGGAAGCACTTTCTGCAGCAGTTCAGGCAAGAGATGGGGCACCTCCAGTGCAGGGGACACAGGAGACTCGGATTCAGAGCCGTGCCATAACTGAAGTATTTACAGGATGGGGATTATAAGAAGACAACAGGAATTACCAAGTAGCTCATTTATTAGAAGGCAAAAACCAGCAGACATTAAAAAGGTAAAGCATTAATGCAGTTTCAAAGAAATATGCTATAAGGGGGAGACAAGCGAAATGACATATTTTAATTCGGCTGCAGTTCACCTCTGAGAGAAGTAAGGAATAAGATGGGTTAATCAGAAGCCAAGCCCACCCCACTCCTTTTCTCTTTCTAAATTCGGTCTAATGACCCCTTTAATGTTTTTGTTAGTCAGAGCCTGAACACCTATATTACAGAAAGAATGCTGACTCTCCTGTCTCCTCCTTACCCTCAATCACTTCCTTTCCTTATCAGCACACCCAGACCCTGATCCTTGCCCCTTTCACTTGTCTGCTAGTAATAAAACATCCTCACTAAGACCCCTATATTTACTCAAGTTCCCTAAACCTTATCTCATGCCTAGTACCATAAAACCCATTGTGAGTCTGAAACTTCTAAACAACTGAAATTCAAGAAAACAATGTAAGACTAATGTGACATAAGTTTAATAACAACATGCCTATGTACTAAACTGTAAATCCTTTGTATTAAACTGTATATAAGGGACAAACAGACAAAGACTCAGGGTTGAAAGCTTCACACATGAGGGCCTCTCCATTGCCAGCTAATAAATTGGACTCAATTGGATTTAATTTGGCTTTTGGTATTTGTGTGGCATCTTTCTCTCTCAACCAAGTGAGGAGGGACCAGGACCGCCAGTGGGCCGGCTTCCACTTCCACTTCACAAGGAAAGTAGCTGAGTCATTTAGATGAGCACTTTAGTATAGAGGAACAGCCAGGAGAATGTACATACTATTTCACTAGACCAAATTTTTATTTTTGCTGTTCTTTTTAAAACATTAATCTTTATTTTTGTCTTAAAATTAAGTCAAAAGCTGAGAATCTGCAAAGAATTATCTATAATTGGTTTTCCTTGCTTCATGTGAATTCAAAAGAAGCCTTCCAAAAATGTATTGTATATTATAAATTGAGTTGCACTAGAAAAAATTTCATTTTAGAATCTTCTTTTTTATTAAACCAAATAGACACTGCTGGCTATTTGTCTCACAATTCCATTACACATAGCAGCAGTGCCCCTGACTTTTATAACATTCTCTTGGCCTCCTGTGGTTGAGTTACCCTGTAACTTTAGATAGTTTATTAGATAAGCTAGCTGGGCCAGTAAGACAGCTATCCTAGTGAATATAGATTTAAGACATCAGATCATCAACCACTATGTACTACTTATATGTGAAGCACAATCTGAGATTTTCTCACCTGAGAGGGTGGTATTATCCAATAAATTTGGATGCATCTGTGCTATGCTAGCAGCAGCCTCTTTGGAAGGTGCTTCTGTGCTCCGCAGTTTTGCTTTTTCCTGCTGTTTGTTGACCTTGAGGTCCACTGTGTCAGGGTCAGGGTTAGGGCCCTCTATTCCAGCAACTTCAGCTGGGACTTCTTCATCCTCCTCAGCCTTAGGCCTTTTAGGGTGTGACCTGGATCCCTGGAAGCTATTAACAAGAGAAGTCGTGGTCAGAGCAGAAAGCTTCCAATACAAAAAAACACAAACAGTATTGTTCATTTGCTTACTACTGATTTTTAATCTTTATACAAAGACAATCTTCACAATTAATAGATTAAACCAGAAATGGAAATCTTAAAAGTTTTAAAACCAATTTACTAAAAATTAAAATTCAAACAACTGGAAATAACTAAGTACACATTAATGTGAAAACAGAGTCACCGCTAAGAATTTATAGGAAGGAAAATGTATAGTACAAACAGAGATCACAAAAGCATACTGCACACTTTGAAAAGTTAGAAGAAATGATTCTGGATGTTTTCACCATGAAGAAATGGTAAGTGTGGGGGGAGATGGGTATGATCATCCTGATCCAAACAGTATGCAATATGCACATGTGTCAAAACATCACACAGGGGTCAGGGATTTAGCTCAGTGGTAGAGTGTTTGCCTAGCAAGCACAAGGCCCCTAGCTTTGATCCCCAGCACCCTGCCTCAACAACAACAACAACAACAACAACAACAAAAATCATATAGTACCCCACCAACATGTATAATTTTATGTTTTTATGTATAGGTTAAAAATAAATTTAAAATAATCATTTTTAAATGAAAGTCTTATGGCAAAAACAAAGTAGAAAAATGATGACATGGGAAAGCGATGAAATTAATACATAAAATATTATTTAGCTTCAAAAGAAAAACCAGAAGCTCTGTAAAGATGTTATTAAAATCTGAGTAAATTATTTACATTTCAAGGAGAACTAGTAAATAATTCTCGGGCATGCATGAAAATAGTTCATATTAAATTTCAAGGCAATAGCTAAAAGGAATTAAGACAGGAAGAAAACTAAGTGTATATATTTAATGCCAACCTAGTATTTTCAGAGTGGACACTAATTTGTATTTATCTCCTCTTGAATTATTTGCAAGCAAGTCTCCTAACAGCTCTTTCATACAAGTTTTTTGACACAATATCTCTAATAATTAGGAAAAATTACAAATCAACTGAAAGCAAAAGTGCCCATAACACACACAGACACACAGACACACACACAAAATATACACAAAACACCACAGGCTGACCAGCATAAGAAGCTAAGGAAGGCAGAGATATGAGATGAAGGAGTGGCCAGGGATCCCCCATGAAACTCAGCTGTGGATGCTACTGATGACAGTAACAGTAGTGATATCATTACTACCCCCATCTCATTTGTTGAGAACCCAAGCAGTGGCCAGTGTGGAAAGTCTCCATATTATGAGCAATGTGGTACATGGACATTAAGGGAGCTGACATCTCCCAGAGATCTTGAGGAGTCACTTCATTTGCTGGTCTTCCCAAAATAAGATATTATTGAAGGAAGATCAGAAATCTCTTTGGGTCAAGGCTGAGCACATTAACCAAGTGCCTTAACATTAGGCTTTCTGTCTAGGTGAGCAAAGTCCATTGATTATTTTAACCCACAGACAGACATTTTCAACTTGTTCAATATCACAGATCTATGATGTCAATTGACAAGCTTCATTGTGATTAACAGCTAGGAGATAATACATACATCTAATTAGAGCACCGTTTTTCTGTCCACAGAAGAACAGTTCTCAAAGTGTTCTCCTTGTCTGTCTCCTGAACTCAAAATTGAATGATGCCTCCTTCCAAAGCTGGCTTTCTTGGTAAAGTGGATTAACACATTTTTCAAAAGCACTGACTCCCTAAATTAGTATTTCTTAAACTATGTTTGTATGTACCCATAGAAAATTATACAACTTAAATAATGACATACAACGTACACATACACACATGTACATGTACACAGATACCAGAGGCTAATACTTACCAGTACCAAATGGGAGGCACTAGGATACTTTTTATCATATATTAATTTCTAATTTTAAAACGTAGTCCTGACCTACTAAGTTAATTTGAAAACTAATACTTTGAAAGTCACTGCTGAACACTCTAGGGTGAAGCAGCAGCACCTTTAGATCCCCTACTGCCTAGTTCTGCACCTCAGTCATATCTCTTATAAAGTGAGGAAGTCTGACTCCATAGTCTTAAGATTCCTCTGCTCACTACCATTCTAAAGTAGCAGAAAATAAACATTAGGAAAAAAAGTCAGAAAATAAGCATTAGAAGAGTGGGCAAAAATTTAAAATCACAGTATTATTTAGTAAACAGCAAAAAAGTAGAAACAAGCTACAGGTCCAAATACAGGAGATTAGTTAAGTACATGTAGGCATTAAAAATTATGTTATTGAAAATCATTCAATTACATGAAAAATCACTCACATAACTGGTCATCAAATTATTAATAGAGCATAGCCCCAATTCTGAAAAGTTACATAATATTATATAATATGTAATAAATATTAGGTAAAGGATATACATAAAATGTTAAGACTGGTTATCTCTGGATAGTGAGGTTATGGGTGATTTGGGATTCCTTCATTATTCTTTTCCTTATTTTACAAATTTTCTCCAATGCTCAAATATTACTTTTACAATCTGAAAGAAAAACAATGAGGAATATTGAAGAGGAAAATTTAATATAAAGGTGAAAAATATAAGAGCTAAAGGTAGCCTAAGGACCTGAGCAATATAACACACACACTATGCAGTGGGTTTTAAAACAACCAAGATGCCCACAGCAGAGCTAAGGTTTTGAAATGGCTCTGGTCACAAAAATGGAATGGAGAATAAAGCTCACAATGACAATCATGTTATAGAAGCATGGTCTGCTTCATATATTAAAAAAAAAAAAAAAGAATAAAACCAAGTGCATAAAATGAAGTAAAATATAAGCATCAAGATGAAAAAAGTAGTGTCTCAGATGTCCGACAAATGAAGCTAACGACTAAAGTCAGAAAGAAAATCAGTAGCAAAATTAAGAAGTTCCTGAAGTTGATTAAAATATGGAGATGAATGGGAAGGACCAATACAACTTCTAATTACATTAGTGTAAAAAATCTAAAAGGTTCCATTTTGTTCCATTCACTACATATGCTGGCATCAGGAATATTCTCAAATGGAATAAACTCCTCTTTCTACACAATATTACACATCCAAAGAATTAAAAATAGTTTGCCTCAATTTTTCACTAAGATACTAACCAAACTTAGAGAAAATAAAATGGCCCTTGATAACAACATTTTCAATGACCCAATTTAATTGAGTAAATGCTGCAAGTAGGATGGAGTGGGGGTCATTACCTTTTGGACGCTTTTCTTACTTTCCTTCTCCTTTGCAGCCATGCTTTTACTTCAGGGGTGGATTCCGGAGTAGGCTTCGTGTGATCAATGGTGTATATATCCTTTCCTTGTTTCCAAAGCTGGTATCTGTCTGGCTGAAATTTCCTCACAAAGATATCCATTGAAATTTTCACCATGTCTTTCCTGCAAGTGCACTGAAACACAATGGACCAACTATAATGAAATTTACAATGAAACATTTTACTGGTTATATAACATCACATAGAGTCAGCCCTTACATATAGTATATGTGAATATTTAGGAACCACAAATCCAAGCTGATGGTTTATATTTTCAAACATTCAGTGTGTGATAAACCAAATTTCTTCAAAACAGAGGAGAGAAAATATATACTCAAATTTACAAATGGGGACTAAAACATGAAAATACTTTCTGCACTTCACAGGGAATGCGTACCAGGAAAAACTAAAAGGAAAGAACATACATGTGAAAGCTTGCCTGCAACAGAAGAACTACCCACTGCTAACAAGGGTGCATCAATGAACTGAATGCCTGAAGGTCTATAAAGCTGAACACCTGGAGCTGTGATCTGGGTGTATACTGAGTGCCCCCAGGTATGCACTGTGATCAAAGGCTTGGTCTCCACAGTGGTACTGCTGGTCAGTGGTAAAACCTGCAGGAGTAAGGTCTAGCGAGGGTGGGGTTGGGGGGAAAAATGAGGTAATTCATGTGGGACACTATGGTTCTCACAAGATCAGTGTAAAAGAAGCCTGGCCCCACCCATCTTCCTTCCCTGTGCTCCAACTACAGATGTTAGTTCCTACATGCACTCCTGCCATGTTCAGATGCCATCCACCAGACTCAGAGGCCAAACAAATAAAGGCTGCACATCCTTAGACTTCGATCCTCCAAAACTATAAGCCAAATAAACATTTTCTAAGGCTAAGTTAGCTGCCCAGGTATTTCATTCTAGTACTGCAAAGCTGACTAATATGCCCTGATTGTTAATGAATAAAAAAGAGGAAAAGCCAATGAATGTGTGATTAATATAATTTAGCCAAGAAGTTGAGATAAATTTCTTCTAAGCTATATTTTAATTAAATTTCTATTTATTAGCAAAGTCTCACAAGGTAATCAAAAATTAGGAGCAAACGAACAATCTTTTCTATATCATACCAAACATAACGTCAAACACCACCTACAACAATATAATAAAAATATCCAGGAAAGGTAGTGAAGGATTATCGTGAGAAGTTCAAAGAAAAGGTTGTTTTGAATCCAATATAACCATGGTCCTCAGGAATACATAAGACGTCATACAGACTTAACTTGGCCTGGGCCAACACTATGCATCACAGGAGATATTCAAATGGTAGTACATAAATAGTCTCAAAGATTTAACTGCTGTAACTTGAAAAAAATCCTTTGCACACCTGGTTAAACTAGCCTGGACACAAGAAGTTTCTTGTTAACCTAGATGTAATTATCTCCACATAAATTAATTCCAAATTCTTTTTTTTCTGCCTTTAATTTTCTTTTTTTTAATTTAATTTATTTTATTTTAATGGTACATTTTAGATGTACATACTGATAACATTCATCATAGGGGATTTGTACCTGTACATGATATATCTTGTTGCTTCTCCAAATTCTTAACAAACTTCAGTCTCAATATTCCCTTCATAGAGTTCTCATAATAATGGGCAAGCTTTATAAGTAGATTAGGTACATGAAACACAGATCCAACCAATCACCTCAGTGGAAACCAAAAGCCACCCAAGAAAGAGTGTGGAAGATGCTTCTATTTGATGGCTTGAATAAATAATTGAATAATAAATTACAAAGAAAACTGACTTGATTCGGAGAATAGTATATAAGCAGTGTACCTAAAATTAAGTTTTCAACTACAAACAGACATTCCATGACAATCAATGATACCATGATTATTCTGCTTCTCTACATGCACAGTCAACGTTTCCTAGTCCCTCCACTCCAAAAAATTCAACATGTCACTACATACAGTTGATTCTTCCTCTGAAATGTGTCATCAATTCCTTCTGCAAGCATCCCTCCAGCTAACTCCAGCAAAACAAACTTCCTTCCTGTAGCCTCTCCTAGCACCAATGCATCTTTATAGCCATTATTCCCTCAAATATGCTGTACTCACTCATTTTTATGTGTATTCACCCAGCTCTACCTTTAGAGTAAAATCTAAACTCACGTGCCTGGCAATCAAGGACTCCAAGATTTAACTACTCCAGTGAAACTTTCGGGTTTCTCTCCCACTGTAAGTCAAGGTGAATATTCCTCTTCAATGAAAGTCACTAGATAAAAAGTCACCAAAGATTCCTTACCTCAGAACTTTTGCTCCTACAACCATAGCTTCCTACTCACTAGCCTGCTAACTACTTCCCCCCACAAAAAATCATCTTTTAATAAAGAATGCATTGAATACAACCACGTATCAGGTTCCTCAGAAGCCAAAAGTATTTACAACACCACTAATTTCCATTATTAATTAGGTGTAATGAAAGGTCTAGGTTATTTTTTTAATAATTATCTTGTTTTAGGAATGTGGAAAACTGGGTTCATGAAAAAGTTAAAGGTATTCTGTCTTAACATGTAATTTTTCAATTCAAAAAAAATAAAATTTGGTATCATCAGCAGAAACTTTATATTCTTACAGTGTTACAAATTGTGCTTCATAAGAAAAATAAAGTGGTGGAAAACAATGATGCTTCCTCTTTTAATGAGCTAACTAAAGCCTGCGCATGACTACGATTATAGCATCCAAGCTGAGATGGGCCTATATTTCTGAGAGAAATGTTTTAGGGAAAAAAAACCACTCTTTTACCTGAGGCTCATCTCCTTCACTCAGATGGTTCGACAAAACCTAACCTTGTATATATTTAGCGTTGACATTTTGAATAAGCTTCAAAACTCAGTGTGAACCAAGGGTGGGCAAACCAAGGTCAAAGAGGAATATGTGGGGCTGGGGATTTAGCTCACTGTTAGAGCACTTGCCTAGCAAGCACAAGGCCCTGAGGTCGATCACCACCACCAAAAAAAAAAAAAAACACCAAAGGAGGAATATGCTCACAACTGGCCAAACTGTTTGTAAATATATTAGGCACGTGACATACAGATTCATCAACCAATCAACCATCCACCTCAGCAGAAGCCAGAAACAGAGACGGGCCACCCAGGAAAGACGCGTGCAGGACCTTCCTGCCTGCATGATCGGATGCTCGTGAACTGCTCGGAAGGCTAACAAGGATCTGGAGAACTGTATTCCAACAGAAACGCTGCAAGCTTAGAATGAAAGGGACAGACAGGTTGAAAAAAGAGGCTCCAAGAACAGTCACAGATGCAGAGGACTTGGCCATGAAGGTAAGATAGCAGTCCTAACGAACTATCATACTCGGGGTGCAGAAAGATACAGATATTTAAGATGTATTAAGGAGTAAATCAACCAGATAATCCATCCATACTAAATTTTTCCAAAATAATATAAATCCATCATCAATTACAATCTACTTACGATATAAAAGATAGTATACGAATGTAAGATTATTCCTTCAAATTATTACTTCAAATTCAAATTCTACTGGGCATTATTATGGGGTGAGAGATGAGAAAAGGACAATATATCAGTTTGCAGAGGAACAGTAAGACACACAACACAACCCCAGCTTCAACACTGACTGACAATGTAACATTGAATAATTTATTTAACTTCTCTGTGCCTCAGTTCCCCCAACACATAGCAAAAATGCCTAATTTAGAAGATTACTAGGAAAAGTTAAATGAAAACAATTTCATAAAATAGACACATTAGGCAGGGTAAAACCAATGTACATGAACAGGGCACTATTCTACTATTTGTAGAAGTATCTAATTTGGTAAGATAAAGACTACAAAAATTACTGAAAGAGTGTGGTCCTGAAACATTAACTAGGTAAATAACAATGAAGAAAAGTACATAGAGTGATAATTAAGTATAAAAATATAATCCAAGGGGCTGGGGATTTAGCTCGGTGATTAGAGTGCTTGCCTTGCAAGCACAAGGCCCTGGGTTCAATCCCCAGTACCACAAAAAAAAAACAAACAAACAAACAAAAAAAAAAACCCCCAAAAAAAACAAAAACCAAAAAATATAATCCAAGCACTCAGGAGGCTGAGGCAGGAGGATCACTGCAAGTTTGAGCCCAGCCTGGGCTATATAGTGAGCTCAAGGCCAGCCTCAACTACATATACCCTTCCTCAAAAAATCTTAAAAAAAAAAAAAAATTTTATAGTATTATTTCATCTCTATACTTACTCAATTTTTGCTCATTCACACATGAGCCCTCTTACATTTTAGAAGAAAATTATTACAATAATCTTAATTTATTAGAATTACTTAATGTAAGAAACTAAGTTTAAAACTATAAATCTAATTTTGGCACAAAACATTTGTATACCACTGTGGCATCCTGGGTGCAGGACACACAATATCACCTAAGAACACGTAACAGATAGGAAAAGTAAACTATAGTTATACTGACAGACAAGGCAGAAAAAGAAATACAATCCTCAGATCAATATTAATCAATAGAAGCTGGAAGTGGTAGCACACACCTATAATCCCAGCACTTGTGAGGCTGAGGCAGAAGAATTGCCGCATGTTCCAGGCCAGCCTGGGCCACACGGTGAGTTCAAACCAGCCTGGACTACACAGCAAGACCCTGTCTCAAAACAAAACAAATATATATATTTAACAACAAAGTCAGTGCAGAAAACTGTACAAAGACCATCTTATATCCATTAGTTTCTTATATCCATTAATGAAGCAAGATCAGTCTGCAGAAGGCCTAAACAATCCCCCAGACAGGCTGCAGAGCTCACAAAAATCTCACTTTGTCAAAGTTATAATAATACACTTGAAAAAAAAATAATAATAATACCACTCAAGGTTTCTAGGTGGTACTAAAATAGATATCCACAGAAAAATTCTAGTCTAGGTTTCATTCTTACACACTTGAAGAAGAATGTTTTCTAAATTTTTCATAAAAAACAAAGTTATTTCATATAGTCATGGTTAAAAAGTGTAATAGCAGAAATTGATTTTTATGCTAATTCTATTGAATCACTACCTGTAAGTTATTTCAGATACTCTTCAGTATTTGACCTTTCCCTACTACTATGTTTTTAAAGCATGAAAGTAGATATGGTATTCTTATTAAGATGCATATTAGGACTGCTTGGAGAATAAGACCCTTAAAAATACTGGTTACATATGTAACGTTTTATAAAAGTATAGAGGCCAGAAAATTTATATAGATTACAAATTCATGTACCTAATAAGTATGCCAGACTCAAATCTAGAACACATATATTTTTCCCACTCTACTGTAGAAATTTCAAACCATGTTCAATATATTCAAATTGGTTTTCAATTTAAAAGCGGACCGTATTTTTCCATATTAAATGTCTTTATCTAGGGCGACACCCAGGTTGAAAGTACAGCAGAGAAAAAATGTCTGAGATTCATTATTTTTGCTTTCTATGCACGCGAGCATGCCTGTTGATACAGTTTATGCAGTACAGCTAACAATTTTCCAAAATAAGTTTCCTCCTTCTTCCTACTTCTAATAGATTCAGATTAATCTCTTCTGAATATTTTCAGCCTTCACAGTGCCCAAATATATCTGCCTTATGAAGTAAGGCAATTATAAAGCAATTTAAGGTATGGGACTAGAAACTCAATCTTTCTGACCCATGAGAACACTGTTCAAACAGACAAAGAAAAACTGTGCAAAAAGAAGGGGAATGGATTCAAATACTTTGCTCTAGGGATCTCCAAAATATTCTGTAGAAATTATTTTTGAATTTCTGCTTCTCAACACTTACCTGAATATCTGATAGGAAGGTTAAGGAACTTCAGAGTTACAGATATTAAATAATCCATTCCTGCTGTGCCATGTAAAACACAGCATGAAATTGAACTCTTTAGTATTCAGGGGCAGATGAAGTTATTTTGCTCTGAATTCATGCACTCCAATGTCACAGATGATATGGATGCTAAATTTTGCCAAGATCAGATTAAAATAGGGCTGTATATACTGGTAGGGATCTAAACTTTTTATGAAGATAAACATTTTTCATAAGAATCTGTAAGATCATGTATGAGAGCACAAAGAAATCAAATGCAGACACACACACATGTAATTCTAGAAGTTCTTATTAGGAAAAAGATGTTCATATATATTAATTTCTATACTGGAAAGTCCTTCAGGGAGTTCATTTTAAATCCTACCCCCACTCTGGCTCCTGTTACATGGGCTCAAACTCAGGTCTTGTCACATGCTAGACAGGTAGGCAAGTGCTGCCTTGACGTAACTGCAAGTTCATCCTGTGCACTGAATGAACCTTAGAAAGTAAATAAATCACTTGCATTATCACAATTCATGGATGAGAAACCAAGGCACAAAAATGCTAGGTGGTGTGCCAGTAGGATAAGGAGGATCCTAACTGGGGAAAATATTTTTTCAGGCAATGCAAGATTCAATACCCAACATACAAGTCTCTCTGGGATGTTCAATTTCCCATCCATGGAGAAACTACCAAGTATACAGGATGAAAATAAGTAACTCAAGGGCCTGAATACAGAACTAATCATCCTCTAGTTGCATTACATACCATAGACTGATGCTGGTGATATCCAACTTTTTCTACTTCTACTAAATCTGGAATGAAGGCAGCATCCTCTACCCTCTGCCAACTTTTTGGCATGGACACACACTAGTATGAATGCAGAAAAATATTAATGAGGAAAAAAGTAATCTAAAGAGGAATAGGAGAAAGAGTAAAGATAAATAATGAAATAATTAAGAAGGCCGTCATGTATGTATGGTGCAATTCGCAGAAGAGCTGCTCGGGTTAGTATAAATTAAGGATGTTCTCGCTTGAGAAAAACAAAAACAGTTTAGCAGCTTTTGAATAAATTCTAGGTTACTATATTTCTAAAGCCTAGATGCCATGATGAATTTTGAGTAAAAATTAAAATTTGATCTATTTACTAGCCATATAATAAATACTATTGTGCACTTAGAGTATATGTCACTTGCCCCTGAAAACTCTCTGGATAGTTTAAAAACAGCAAACCACCTAAGGAAAGCTAGACAAAAAATAAATTAATAATAATAATAATAATAATAATGCTGCTTTGCCAGGCATGGTGCTGCATACCTATAATCTGAGCATTCAGGAGGCCGACGCTGGAGAATCGTGCGTGATGAGTTCACAGCCAGTCTGGGCTACATAGCTAAATGCTGTCAAGAAAAATTAATGCCTTGGGGAAGAAGTATAGTATATTTTAGGCTTTCTGATGTTAACAGTATAGATATCTGACACTGAATTTTTAAAAATATTGAAATTTAACACAAAATAAGAAAAGGAAAACAACCTTTTGGAAGTTAAATTTTTAAATTATGTGATAACAAAACTTCTTCAGCCACTTCTGTAGAAGAATCACACAGTAGTATTTTAAGTAAATAATTCAGCCCCTTGGGTTCATTTTACCTAGCAATCCTTGCTTTTCCATTTAGGAGTGAGGCTATGTCAGCCACTATTATATTTTCTGTAATTAATTTCATGAAATGATTTAAAGTGCAGAAGACACTAATATATAACCCATAAATCAAAAGTAAAACATACCAAAGATAGAAAAATAAACAATGGATTTTAATGTTCCTACAATTCCTTACTAGTCAAACCTAAAACACCATCAATAAGGAAAACTACAGGCAAACATTTTTAAAAGGAAATTATTATTTTAGAAATCAAGGTCAGAAGAACAGGATTTAAAACAGTTTAAACCTAACAAGTATCCAACCTGCAGAACTAACTTCTATGACTATTACCATTAGTTGCTTGACTTCAGCCTCAACAAACAGCAGAATGAAATAACAGTGAAACAATCAGAGAGACAGGCAGACAGAAAACAACCAGAGAAATATAATGCTAATCATTTAGCAACCATACCAAATGTTTACAATGTGGAAAAAATTTAAATATATGTAATCTATGAATGGTAACATCACAACTAATAGAATAATTTCAATTAGATTTCCGAATAGAATAGTTTCATTTCCTAATAGAATAATTTCAATTAGGTTATACACCAACTTAACTTTAATGTTTAGCTCACCTGCTAATCAAAGATCTAAAAATTTTCTTGTCCTTTTTAAAACCATGAAACACTGATTTTATAAAATAGTATTTTATGATATGGAAACTATTACTACTCAGTGAAGAAAACAAGGTATGTATGTATATATGTATGCATGTATAAAATTACGCATATGTAAGAAATTGATTCATTTCCTTAAATCTGATTTTTGAGGACTTGAAGTTAGATGGTGATGGAGGTTTTATCTAGAGCTGAAAGGGGCAAGAAGAGACTCTCTGTGCTACATGTGGAGTGGAAGTATGGCCAAAAATGGTGCCATAAATAGATGGATCCCATTTTTAATTGACCTAAGGATTCTCTCCCACTCTTGATCTCTTGTCTCACATCCAAACATCATTAACACTTTGTTCTTTACTTCAAATACCACAATGTGCTATCATATTTTGTATAACTTTTCCAGTAAGAGCTGCTTCCAGACCTAGAAACAATGTCCTGTGAGGTGAGGTTCAGGTCTCTTTTACCACTGTTTATCTGACACAGCACATAGGACATGTTCCGTACATATTTGCTGAATGATGGTTAACATACTGGATATTTCCTGTAATGTAAGAGACAGGAAAAGAATGAAAATCTAATGTCGACTCATTATATTTGAATTATTAAATGATGTGCCTAATTTCTATTTACGTAAGTTGCTGAAAAACGAAATTACCTGATCATTGTGTATAATCTTTGACTAGAAGACTTGAATTATTTTATTAGTAAATATGAGGGTTCTGCTTTAAGAAATGAAAAACGGGTCATAAATAATAAGGACTTTTCTTGGCCCAACAAATGATACTCATCTACAAACTACAATTCAGATTTTGAACTCTACATCCACTCTCTAAGATACTGGTTGACTCAAATGAAATGTAGACTGGTCACTGTTATAATGAACAAATAACAAGCTCTCAACAGGAGAATTCTTTTGATACCTGCGGGGCAGAGGGACCACTGATAATATCCAGAAAGTGGTTTGAGGGGTTTAGGTCAATTTTTACGTTACAGAAACTCATTAATCAATTCTAATGATATACATTTCCTCATACAGTATTCACATGCATTTTTAATATATTTAAATCTAAAGTGAAGTAAGTCCAAAAAACAATCACAAATACAACCAATATTAGCCCTGCATTTTGCAAAGTGGTAAAGACCATGTTAAAACAATTCCATCCATATGTACTTCTGGTGAGGAAAAAAAGAAGTTCCATGTGATCCAGTAATCACAGCAAAGATTATTCACCTATAAGTATAGTAAGAAATAATTACATGGTTGTATTTTCACTTATTTCCTCAGATGTGCCTGCCTATTGCAATCCATCAATTGTTACAAAATTGGAGAAAAAAAAAAAAAGAAAAGAAAAAGAAGAAGAATGATTTGTCTTCACCACTGAATAATACAAGATGCAGCAGCTAGTCATTAAATCAAAACTCCAAGAACCTTTCCTCCTGAGCTCTTGAGAGATCAGATTAAAGGACAGAGGAGGAGCACTGGGAATGAGCAGGGTTAAAAATCCAGTAGTTCACAGTTACAGTTTCAGTTTGCTTTACATTCCCTGTTGCTATTAAGAGGAGGATGAGGGGGCAGGGGTAGGGAAAGATGAATAGTAACTTTGTTATTTTTTGAGTCAGGGTCTCACTACATAGTTGACACTGTCCTTGAACTCATGGCAATCCTCCTGCCTCAGCCTCCCAAATGCTGGGATTACTGTGAGCCACCATGCCAGGCTCAAATAGTGACTTTTTTATACCAATAAATGATGATCACATACCAAGTCTATTCATTCTTGGCTTTTCACTTTGTCTAAAGACACGGGAAATGAGTTGAAAATGATTTCCACTATTCAATTGTGCTGTAAATTACCATACCCAATCTATATAAACTCTGAGCAAAGACTATAAATAGCAAGCCTTTCTTTCTCAGTAAAAAATCAAGAGCCCTATGCTAGTACTGGCTTTATTTCCCCTCTCAATTAAATGTACACTGAAAAGAAAACAGAAAAGAACCCCAGCCCTTCAATCAAATATTAAATTACATGCACCTTCAATTCATATACTTGTGCACTGTAATAATGGCCACAGTAACAAACTATGACAGTATTTACTCTACAAATGTTTCAGTGCCTAATCCATGCAAATAGATACAAGTACAGTGACCAAATTCACAAATAAGCTAGCTACATGATGGAGTGCATAAATCATAAATAAGCTAGGCCTGTGAGGGAGGGCAGAAATCAGAAACCTTTGGTTATATTTTGGGGAATGTCATACAGTATTTTTTATAGAACTTGTCTTTTGTTAATTTTTTCAAAAAGTGTTACAACAACTGATGTGGCTGACTGAAGTAAATCACTAAATTTTATTGCATGATTTATCCCTAAGACAAGGAATACTCTGATTCTCCCACACGCACAGGCCATGTGATTTAGGTGAGCTGGACTGGCACACCAATGTTTCACTCCAGTGCAGCCAGGGTTAGTTCAGAGATGGCCACTTGCCCCAAGCCATGCCAAGGAGGATCAATGAAGACTTCTGCCCAGTTTGTTAGCCTAGAGAAACTAACAGTTATCATCATCACAACTTTAGGGACAACCACCTGAGAGGGAAGCCAACAGAGAAACAAGTGTGACAAAAGATGCCAGGGAAATTCCTGGAGATACATATATCAAAGAGGTAATCCATTTTCTGTCTATATCAATAGCAGCTGGAAAGACATAATTGTATAGAATGCTAACTCACTAATACCATGTTAAAACAGAAATCAATGTATTGTCAAAATTACATATGAGCATAAAGAATTTTAAAATAAAAAAGTAAAGTTCTCTAGCCTATTACTGGAAATGTATCTACCATAGAAACCAAAGTATATAAATCTGTATTTGACATATGAAAAAAATAATTGTATAGTCAGAATGGTATAAAATGGGTCGTCAGGTAAAATGATTATATACCACAACACAGATATGAGTATGAAAATTAAGGTAACAAGACAGCTAGTGTCTTACTTTCTCGTCACTAACACAATACCCAACACCAACAATTCAAAGGGGAATAGGTTTATTTTAGCTCACAGAGTTTGCAGAGGTTTCAGTCCATAGTTGGCTGACTCCAAGGCAAGGTGGCATGGCTTTTAGCACATGAGGCTTTTAGAGGGGGACATCTAGATACAAACAATAATAGCCAGTAACAAAACATTATATGTAAGTATCTGCCAAGAGGCTGGAAGATGTTGGGCTGAAGGCAGCCTACACTCTGAAGTCATTCCAGAATAGTCCTCTGAAACAACAGATATGCTGCTCTATGAAGAGATAGGGGAACCACAGGAAATCAAATTGAGAGAGCAACCAACCAGACGAAATCCTAAAATATTGGTATTCAAAAAGATATGTAAATTGACTGAAGCAAAACACTCTGGCACTGAATGTGCTGCAGCTCTCTGGGGAGGGGTTCTTCTCTCTACTACAGCTATAAAAGAAAATACTTAACACACTCTGATGAGCAGACAGGGACATAGCCTGAGCAGAGAGATCTGAGCACAGCCAAGTGAACAGTGACAACAGTGACAATTCCCATCTTTTCTCTCCAGAGTTAGACAAGGTGTGATTGGGAAGTCATCTTTGAAGCCCCTACTACCACCACCACCACCACCACCACCAACAACAACAACAACAACAACAACTTTCACCCCTACCTTGGTAAAACAAGCAGGGGCTAGACTTGGGCAGAACTGGTACACGAAACCATGTGAGTAAGTCCCTTGGTCTAAGCACAGAAAAATCCCTATAAATTCTATAACTCCAAGACAACTGCCACTGCACTGCACGAAAGGAGGAGACACCTGCTCTAGTAGCTAGGGCTCAGGAAAAAGGTGGCTATGACGTGGTAAAACTAAAACCACCAGATCAGGAGACAGAACAGCTCCAAACAGTAGAGGTTTGAATACAGTAGCAGACAGCACGTTCAGCCAAGTATGGTTTTGAAGTGAGAGGGGTTCTGAATCTGGGGGCACCTCTGCAGGGACCAGGAGAAAGCTGGGCATCCATGGACCCTAATACAAACCCAGGCCTGTCCCCACCTCTCCTCCGCTCTGCTTCCTCAGAGGCATTCAGACACTGGCCTGCCTGCCTCCAAAAGTTTGGTCCATGCTCTGGACCTACCCAGGGACTAGAGGCATGGAACATTCAGGGGGACAACCCCCTATTTCCCAGATATAGAAGAGATGAAGTTGATAGGTTTGAGCCAGTCCTGCCACCGGCAGACCTCCCCTGAGAAGTCCTCCACAACCATACAGGGGCAGAGCTCAGCCTTCAGACTGCTCTAAACAACCTGTCCTACTTAGTAGTGGAAAACTCTGGACTAAAAATAAAAAGATTTTTACACCACCACTACCACCATGACCACCCCCTCTTATCAGGCAGTATCCAGTATAAATGCCACCATGAAGGAGACTATCAGACCTGGTTTTAAGCATGTTTTTTTTTCCTCCCAGTATTTCTTTCTGTATGTGTGATGGGGGGGGGGGGTGTATGACTAAGTGTTTACTAGTGTTAGTTAATATATTTGCTCATACAGTGTCTTACTGTGTTACATCACGTTTGCCCACACCAATGGCTGTTTCATGCATTTCTCTTAGTTCATTAAGTGAATTCAATCTCCCTATATATTTTCTCTCACTTTCAACTTACATTGCTCCCTGTCTCTTTTCTTCCTCTCTCATACACTCTAGTCTCTCCTTTATCCACTCTTCTTTTCTTATATACATATATTACTAAAACCTTTTTCTTTTTCATTTCTCTTTCTCTTTGGTGTTGGGGGCACATATATGCATATGTACTCTATATAAGTATTATTGCTTGTGCTTCGATAGTGTCTTGCCTTGAGTACTGTATGGTGTCTCTCATTTGAGCAAGGCCAAGTACAAATAATGACCAAAATAAAGGATTGCTAGAAGGAAACAGGGAGATATATGTTTTGCTGATGGGAAGGGGTCCAGGAGACCAAGGGAAAGGGGAGAGGGTAAAAGGAAATAAAAGAATTTAAGATGTGTCATGCACTAATGTCAAATACCCACGATGAATATAAACATTATATGTCATAAACATGAACTAAAATAGTAACAATAAGAATGAAAACAGAAAAAGGGGATTCAGAGATGGAGTAAAGTGGGTGGAGAGGGAAAGGGGATTTTAAAATATCAAGTTGTGTTATATACATGCCCCCACTGCCTAAAATCAATGTAAACTTCATGCACTGCAAACAGGTACGGCTAAAAGTGCACAAAAATAGGTTTAGAAGAATCCTATCTCAAACTGGTAAAAGCCATGGATGACAAAACTACAGCCAACATTGACACTAACCAGAAAAAATACTAAAAGCATTTCCTCTAAAATCAGAACCAAGACAAAGGTGTACACTTTCACCAATTCTGTTCAATATAATATTTGAAACATTAGCAAGAGTCATCAATCAAGAGACATATCATAAACAAACCTGGGCAGCTATTCAAGAGTCCCCACAAGGTATTTCAGTGTCGGCCTGGAGCAAAGAGACTGAATTTGACCTCTTCATTCTATTACATCACCACATCTGGCACATGCCTACTTGGTCTGCAATGTGCATTCGGTACAGTACTTACTTTGCTTGTTTATTACAGTTTGGTGTGGGAAACAACCATGAACCAGTAGTTCTCAACACCAAGTGATCTTGTCCCCCAGAGAATATTCAAGAATGCCTGTTGCTATTTCTAGTTGTCACAACTGGAAACTACCACTCATCCAATGGATAAAGGCCAGAATGTTGCCAAAGTCAAGAAACGCTATACTGGTCTAAGCTCACCAAAGACGTGAGTACCTATTACTGCCTTCATTGCTCTGCTCAAGGAAACTGCCAGGCAATGGAGGGGGCTCAAATGAGAAACAAATGAACGCATGTGCACATGCAAACTTGGACCCATGTGAGTTTTTAAACCATTTTTCTATCACACTGCCTAAAGAGCCTCCCCTTTTCCTTTCTGCTACTGCCTGGGTGACAACTGTGCAATGAATAAGTGAATGAGTCTTGACAAACATCAGGACTGCAGCAGTTCTGCCTTAGGCTCAGTGGCTGTAGTTTTGGTTCTAGCCAGGTGACCTGGGGAAGTTCTTGACCCCTCAAAGGCTTGGACCAGATGACTTCTCAGATTTCTGACTGGGAAGATTACTTCAACTGTTTCTTATGTAAGAATATTCACTGCATGTATCAGCTTTTCATAAGAGCCACACAGATTTTATTATGGCAGGTGAGCCCTATAGTATTTTATACCACAGTCACAGCTGCTATCAAGTTTGTAATAACCATAATCTTACGTCAAGTTTTTATTTCACTTTAAAAAGCTTTAAATAGAAACATGTCTGGTGATAAATTAAGTTGACAAGCATTTCCTTTTCATTATAACTGAAGGGAAGACATATATTTATCATGTTGTTTGGTGTAAACAATGTATGGGTGCAGCATAATTTGTGTGATCTAATTAGAGCACAATTTTTCATGCAGTGGCTATGTATTACAATTCATATGCACTCCTCAAAGCTGTCTTATGAACTATAATGCAAACTCATAAATTAAAACATATCTAGGGAATGATTGTAGATATAAACTTACTCAGTAAATCTGACCAGTGTGAAAATCCCCAAATGGACTTTCCACATGTTCAGAGTAACACTGTCACCACCAGGTGTCAGGTGGCACTATGGTGGGATAAACTCAAGCAGGGCACAGTCATATGTGTAACATCTAATAGGGAGATAAAGCACAGAAACTTCTCCGATATCTTCTGACATGCTCTAGAGCCTAAAAGTCAGGAAAAAAATGACAGGACACAAAGAATCACCAACACTGTGAAGAGAGAAGGGGAAGAGACCTCTCTGTCATCCTGGGGCAAATGAGGAGTAACAGTCTAGAATTGAAGGGTGGAGCAATCTCCGAGAGTTTTAAAGTATAAAACCATGAAGAACATTCTGGGCTGACAGGCTCTCCTGATCCGCTTCTTTTAGAAATAGTGTTTGGAGTAGAACTAAATTGACCCAAGTAATTTGTTCATTGTATTGCTGGACACCTCCAACAAGAGAAGAGGAAATGTGGGACAACTATACACATTTTATTCTAGGGCCATGCTTTCAAGGGGAAGCATAAAACGAACCTGTTATGGTTTGTGTCTAGATGTCCCCCCAAAGCCTCATGCAGTAAGAGATAGCTGGATCTAGAGTGTGTGATTACTATATTGATCCATTGATCGGTTTGGCATGGTTCTGCTGGGATCAAGGATGTGAGACTGAGATTGGGGGTGGGAGTGCGGGCCGCCCTGGAGACAGGTAGCCTAGATAAAAGATACAGGAAGAGGCTAATTAGCTGCTTGTTTGCATTGCTTATTTGCATACATTCCTTGCATTTCCTCACTTTACTTTGCTGCCTTGCTGTCCGCCCTGCCTCTGCCATGCCGCCCTGCCTCTGCCATGCCACCCTGCCTCGGACCCAGCGGGCTATAGACTGAAACCTCTGCAGACTGTGAGCTAATAAACCTTTCTTCCCCTAACTTTGGGTGTCGAGTATTCTGTCCCACCAACGAGAGAAAAGTAACTAAAACAGAACCTTATGATTTCCTTCTAGAACTCGACAATGCCGTCTAATAACCTTGTTACCCACTTTCTAGTAATATTATCATAAAATTACATGTAAAAGGCACAATGCACTTCTAATTTAATAGTTGAAGAAAACTATTCCAGAAAAGAAATAAACATTCCCTGTTCAGAACTATGTAATTATTTGTCCTTAGCTTCTGTCACAGTAATTCATTTCTACAGAAAAAAATTCTATTGTTTGACAAGATTGTGGACTTGACAAGAACACCATTAAACTTCACCTAGGATGATATCAAGATTTTATAAATTTAAAAAACAAAACTTTGTATGTGTATGTTGCCAGTAGATCTGCTTTTACTGATGTATTAGTTGATCTGACATCAAATTTCTTTTCTGTGGTACAAGTAAAAACAATGAATTATTAAATGGAATAAAGCCTTTACATCAGTTTTTGATCACCTTTTAGCTACTTAAAAAAAAAATCACTTAGGATGCTAGGAATTTACCTCAGTGGTTAGAGTGTTTGCCTTGCAAGCACAAGGCCCTGAATTCGATCCCCAGCACCAAAAATTTAAAAAATAAATACTAAATAAATAAATAAAATAAAAATCACTTAGGAAACAGCTAGTTGGACAGAAACTTTCCTTGCAATTAAAAGAGTCATTAAGTATGTATATGGATATACACAAGCTGTAGCAAAGCCCACACTGTTGCAACTAATGCTTGCACAGCTACAATAGATTCCTTTTCATTAAAGGAGCAAAATACTGAGACGTCATACCTTCTCGCAACCAAACATCTCTATGGCCCTTAAACATGGACTCTGGAGAAGTCTGATAACACTTTTCATTAGTCATTACCATAATTTCAAAGCATAGGCACTCTAACTGTCCCTGTTTTACTGCTGAGGAATGAGAAATTCAGAAAGGTTAGGACTCAGTGATGGCAAACCTTTTATGGCTTTCAATGATACGGACAGCAGCTGTGGCATGCATACTATAGGTTCGCCACCACTGGGATAGGTAGTTTGCACAAGGTTTTCTAGCCAAAAGGAACAGAGTATGCAGATCAAGCTCTGACTCCAACCCAAGTGTGAAACAGAATGTTATTGCCCTCCACACAACCTGCCATGGAACCTGCTATTACAGAAACAAGCAGAGCATTCCTGGCTCCATTTCACAGACAGATGCGTGTTCAATGCCAAACAACTGTCACATTGTGCCAACATTTGTGAGGATAAATATCCATTCACACAGGCATGCACTATCAGGATTATCAGAACATGAGTTACTACTGCAAAGGAACCAAGGTTCTCTGCATAGAAAAATGGAAATGGTGCAACTTTTGGAGAACTAGCAGTCTGATGTGTCATCTCTAATGGTGGTATTGTCATGACCTGTAACTGTTCTTTGGTCCTATGGCTGCCATCTCTTTTACATCTTCCATTACTATGGAAAAAATTTCTAATTTTATTTTGTTTGTGTTTTGCTTTGAGACAGGGTCTCACTATATACTTCAGGCTGGCCTTGAACTCACTATGTAGTCCAGGCTGGCCTCAAACTCAAGGACCTGAGGATCTTCCTGTGATAGCCTCCTGAGTGCTAAGAATACCGATGTGCACCACCACACTCAGCTCCTTTCTAATTTCATAATGGTTGTGACAAGATATAAAAATGGTCATAAGGCAGGCTTCTTTTACTGGCAAGAACAAGAATTATACAAAGGGTTTCAATAAAGAATGAGGAGGCAAATACCAAAACTTCCCAGAAAGCTACCTTTCAGTCTTCCTAATGGTCATCTTGTTAAAAAAAAAAAAATAAGATACAATAAGGATTTGTGACAGAAATAAATACCAAAAGTGACGGCAGGCAGCACTGTGTAAAACAAAATCTTCCTAAGTAGGTGTGGGCCAGGGAGAATTGTATCTGTGTCTATCGGGCAAGACAAATAAGTGAGCTTGTGCCAGAAGCATTATTTTCTACCTCTACGTAATATAGCTCAAAAAACAGCACAAACAGGAAGGCCTGCCCTGTGCTAATCAGCCCCAGGATGCAATGGGTCAGGAAAGGCAGCAGTCTCTTGGCCTTTGTAACCAAGCATGAAAATGCAACACATGCTTACGCTGAAGAAGAGTGCAGCTCAGCACACCAGAATATCAGCGTACTCTATTTCCAAAACACAGCCATTCCTGAAGGTGCCAGAAGAAGCTACTGCTAGGGACACCACCACAGAGTAGTAGAAACTCCTGCTGATGTCATGAGGTGAACAAGGGGACACAAGTGGATGTGCACGGTCAAAGAAAGCAGTATCACTCTGCTACCCACACAAAGGTAAAGCAGGCAAACTGATTATTCCTTTAGGCTTTCTAGATAACATTTGAATGTACAAAGTCCCTGGGCCTGGCCAGATTTCAGAGAAGGGAATGCTGATCCCTTTACATAGAATTCCAAACAGCATATTATGGTGTCACATGTATGGACCATATGATCTGTGTAACATCTATAGTTCAAAAGTAGCCACAGATAAAAATAAGCATGGCTGCATCCCCATACAGCACTCACAGATACAGGCAGGGGCATAGTTCACCATCCTCTGACTTTGAAATTCAGTTTCAGAAAAATAGGTAAGGTGGCATTTAACACTTCATGTCAAAGGCAGAAGTCTTCAGTATCCACGATACCATTTCTCAAAGAACAAACAGTGACTGGAAATGAGGCTCTCATGTACTTCTAACACTAGCTAAAGATAACTAGATGTAATGTGCCCTTTTCCTCATATTACAAAGACTGAGAACAATTTTTTTTGTTTTTTGAGATAGGGCATCTCTGTATAGTCCAGGCTGTCCTTGAACTTACTATAAAGCCCAAGCTGGCCTCAAACTCACAGCAATTTTTGTATCTCAGCCTCCCATGTGCTGGTATTACAGGTGTGCACCACCATACCTGGCTGAGAACAATTTTGTATTAGACAAACTAACACTATTTCACCAGAGGTCAATGACATGCTCTGGAAATCAAAGTTAATATATCAAATTATGAACCACTTTGGTACAGACAGAGTATTTTTTCCCAAACTGAGGTAAATAACTTGGTACCACTGGTAAGGTAAATGTGGAAAGAAATCAAAAGGTTATAACTATTTCATAAAACAGGATGAGAAGCTGAAAAAAATCTAATGGCCAAACTTTAAAATCCACTAGACCATTAATCAGAGGCCAGTCACCCTATCCTTTCTGGGACTCATACTTAGATGGGACTGTGACATAAATTCCATACAAGCAGAGAGCTGAATTTTTATGTGAATCCAGATAAAAGACATCTCCACTCAGCTCCTGGAGAAGGAACCTCTCCACTCAGTACTGAGGGCCTGAGGCAGGGTCCTCGCCCTACATGAAAAAGGAAGGGTGAACCTAGGGCAAGGAACAAAACGGCAGTTTTGTGTCCACCAGAAATGAGAAACAAAAGCCTACTGGCACATACTGCTAACTACCTCAGGGCCTTTCATCTTTCTGTGCTTTATCTACCTAAATAACAGATTGATTATTCCTGTCTCATATCACTGACCAAAAAATTACACTACTAAATCTGTATCTACTCCTACAATCCCATAGTAGAAGAATTTCTACTAAAATATTGAGGCAGAGATTTAAATGGAGCCTGAAGAGAGAAGGAAGTCACACTGCACGGGGAAGACAGCATCCACCGAACTAGATATTGAAAATTCTCAGATAATAACCCAAAGGAAATATGGGATGGCAGGTATGGAGAAGAGAATTCAGTTGAGAAGTATAATAACTGGTCAGTTCAAGCATAAACACAGAAAGAGGCAGAGTATTCATAAATGCAGTGGAAGAAAGGAAATCACAGAAGGCTGTTGTGGCCAACACTATTTCCCAGTGCCCCATCAGCTACCTGTGAAATGAGGAGAGATGCCGGAAAGAGTGAGTTTGAGATGAGGACGTTAGTATACAAACTAGTATAAAAAAATGAACATCTGGAAGAGCAATTTCAGCTAAATGTTTGGAAGATAAACCAGATTCCCAAGACTCAGGAAGTGACTATTTAATGATTAACAGGAAATGGAGAATATAGATTGTCTTTACAAAGCATTTTAGTGTAAGAAAAAGAGATGAGATGGTGGCATATTAGAAAAATGAATGTGTTTACTATTCCTCATAGCTAATTCGACAAGAGCAAGTTTAAAAACTCCTCAGCTCTTTCAGAGGTCACTAATCATACCTAAGGATCAGAAGAAAAGGCCAGCAAGAATTGGTGAAATGTTTGTATAACTTGGTACGCTGAGATTTTCATTTGAAACAAAATGTTACTCCCTTAAATATATTATTTTTTAAATGAGCTATCAAAATCAATTTTCTATTTCATATTCTAATAAAAGGAAGCTTGATAGGCTAGGCAGCTTGGAAGTGTCTCCAGAGCAATTTCAAAAACAAAGAGATTGATCAGATTATTGCTCTGCAAGTATTAAATGTTTCTCTTGAAAATGAATGCAAACAGCCAAGTTAATTCAAACCACAGGTCAAAGCAGACTAGATTGTGTTTAAATCTCTTAATTTCATTTTCATAAGTAAAGGCAGGAAGCGCCTTTACTCCATCATGGATCAAAACTGCTGAATAAGCAAGTAATTAAATAAACACACTATTGTATGTCATCAGTTCAATGGAGTGAGAACAGCCTAGCTGTCTTCTTTTAGTGAAAGGAAGATGTTTGATGCTTTTCATAATAAATATCCATTCATAAAATGTGCTGAAATGAACAAAAAAGATCTATTGCCAATTCCAGCTGTTTTATAGAGAAAAATTGGCAAGGAATTTTCTAACATCTAAAATAGAAAAGTATCAATTAATCATGAAAATGGCTCAGATAATGTGTTACATTTTATCTTATTCCTCCTGCTGTCTTAATCCATTTTTTAAATTACATCACATAAAAAGCCAAGTACTAGTCATCTCAAGAAGCAAAATCTTTAAAAATATTAAGTCACCCTCCTTCATTTGTGACATTAAAACATGCTCTGTGCAGCACCGTTGAAAAATAATGGGGGGGGGGGAGACCAGAAGGTACATGAAGAAAATAATCACCATTTAGGGAATACTCCCATATTTAACATATTTGTCTTATAGTCATCTTTCTGAGTGCACTATGTCATCAAAACAAATACTATAGAGGAGATTTCTGTTAAAACGTACTCTGAACTATTTCCCATATTGCTAAGTATTTGCTTAACAACACTGCTAAATACTTTACTGTATTTTTCCCTGTTTCCATCCTACGGTACTGAGAATTGAACCCATGGTTCTTCACATTCTTCTATATCTGCTGCCCAGTCTGGGCTCAAATCCATGATCCTCCTGCCTGAGCATCCTAACACACAGGGATTAAAAGCACATACCACCATGTCTGGCCAATGGGAACATTCTTATCCAGTAAAAAAAAAACAACTCATTCATACCAAAAAAATTTTTAAGGTTAGGGCCACTTGCCACAACTGAATTTTAATTTGAATGGCATATATTGTGCCATAATACCAATGGAAAAGTCTTATTCGTACCAAATAAAATATCCCACAACTTGATGTCCTATAAGACAGGACATCTCTGAGAGCAAATGTAAGAACACATTTGGCTCCGAATCAAGACCTTAACCTGCTCAACGTACTTCCGCTACCTTCAAAAACCATTGGATTAATAGGTACCTTAGACTAAAAGCCAAACTACAGTCATCCTTGTTGTCCATATTTAATAAAGTACTGTTGGTTTTAAAATAAGCACTATACAAGCTACAATAATAGCATAACATCATCCAATGATAGCTTTAGCTTGCTCCAGTGGATAGAATTATTAAAATACTAGATCATACGATTGCCCCCACTTTCTGCTAGCATCCCACACAAACCAAAACCTCTCTTCCTTTGAACTCTGTCCAAAAAATATCCAGGAAATTTTGGTCGCAGGGCGTGTACGGAAAGAATATTCGAATTAGTTTTTCACCCAAAAGTAATCCATATATTTTAGAAATATTGATCATACAAGGCCATAGTCGCCCACACCTGTAATTCCAGCACTTAGGAAGCTGGGACAGGAGGATCACCATGAGTTCAAGACCAGCCTAGGGTACATAGTGAGTTCAAGCCCTACACTAACTACAAAGCAAGACCCGGTCTAAAAAAGAAAGAAAGAAATATTGGGCAGAGTGAGTGTTAGATCACAATGGTAGCTTCCAAGTACTTGACTGGTAAAAAAATGCCAAAAGATACAAGCTAAACTCTAAAAAATCACCTAAGGACATGTTGCTTATCTTTGGAATAATTATTTCAAACTATTAAAAGACACTGCTATCCCATAACTGATGTGCATGAAATTGGGCAAATGAAAATCAATTTGGAGACCAGAGTCAAACATTCCAGTTTTCGGGCACTTAAAGGTTTAACTATATCACTGCAATATTAATCCTATATTAACCCACTTGCTGCACCACCTAGACCTTCTGAACCTGGCATAAGTTCAAATGTAAGGATGTTCAATCAATAAAGATAATAAATTCAGAATCCAAGTCAATAGCATCCTCTGCCTGCAGACAATTTAATTTTATAGGATTTCCTAAACCAATACATGATAATTCTGCAAAATCGATCTCTAAAACTGTTCAGTTAATGCTCCCCATTGTGAGGTACACAAATTTCAGCAGACCAGAAAGAATACGTATGACATTTTACATGTAAGTCAAGTGTGACTGCCAATTAGAAGGATCCTGGTAAAAATCAAGTTTGGAATTTAACACGATGGTGCTGGCAGCCAAGTGCAAGAAAGAGGACCTCAAACATTAGCAACCCTGAGAAACATCCAGGGAGCTTGTTTAAAATGAAGATTTTTCCAAACATAGTCTTTAAATTCTAGGTCAATGGCTCCTTCTATGCAGTCCAGATGTCTGCATTTTTAGCAAACATTTCAGTTATTCTGATAGAGAAGGCCACTGGGCCACAGTTTTTACACAGTGGAGCAGAACACCCCTAAGTAGCAGACCAAAGCATTTTCACTGGGACAGATAATGATCTGTGCAACTTTAAGAATGGTATTTTGGGGGTTGGGGATTTAGCTCAGTCTTACCTTGCAAGTGCAAGGCCTTGAGTTGGATCCCCAGCAACCTCCCCCACAAAAAGGTATTTTGGCCAAAAAGGAATATAGTTTTTAAAATATTTTTTCAAATAATGATGATTCCAGTAGATATACAATATTCTAAAGAAAATTAACTAAGTATTCAACATCTCTGTTCTAAAAATGTCTTTTTTTTTTCCCTTTGTTCAAGGGAATTGGGTTCAACTTTCCAATTTGGATAAGAGGTGAACACAGAACACTAACAAACTCCTAAAACTGCATTACAGAGTAAAACACTGATTACCACTTTAGACTATCTTTTCCCTTATGCTTCTATGTTCCTTATTTGAGTTTTGCTTCATTATATAAAACACCAGGGTAAAACTGCCAAAAGAAAGACAGATGGCCACTACATGGAGGCCTCCAAATACAGAAGAAAGTACACAATCATAATTAGTAACAGTATCTAAGGCCTAAAACAAAAGAAAAATTAGCAATTAGTTCACAACCCCCAAAGAGAGAAGAACCACAACTGAGGAAAATCACACATGAAACAGCTTAAATTCACACCTTCCTGGCACCAGAAAAGTAGTGCCAAGGGTGACTATGCTACGAAGCTCAGGGCATGTCAACAAGGCCTGTCTTAAAGAAAAGAAGGAGCCATAAGGTGAGGCACCTTATAACCTAGATTACAAAACACTTGAGTCACTCCTAGCTTTGGGGTAATTATAAAGAAGGGGGGGAAAAAAAGAAAGAAAAACACCAACTCTGAGGGCTAGAAAGTAAGAAACAGGTCACGCAAAACAGATACTAAATAGAAAAAGGAACCAGACATAGTGTTATGTTTGATAAATATGAGAAACTAGTTCCATTTTCGCTTAAAAATTACTACTTGCACAAACGCAATATGGTCAAATCCATCTTAACAATGATGAAAGCATTTAATGTTTTACCAATTTAGAACCAAACCACTTTTAAAAGGGTTTCTTCTTCCCCTGCATCTGAATTGTGAAAGAGCACAGAGGCATCTGTGCTCAGAACCAGCAATGGATACATTTCGAGGTTCGCTCAGGCAAATCCTGAGAGCTGAGGAGGGTGGGCAGTGTGCAGGTCAGGACAGCAAACCCTCCCACAGCATCGAGTGAAAGGGAACAAGCTCCTGCACAGATACATGAACACTCAACGCCTTCACACTGAGTTCTCATTTCAGACATTTTAAGGAAAAATAATCAGTATTTTAAAATTCTTAGCTCTAGCAAATTTTTTGTATGAGAGGTTTTATTAATCAAATCTTAAACCATACAGGTACTCAGTAATGCCCTTCAGTAGTGACTATCACATGGCTTAGACAAAGACAACCACTGTTACGTCCAATCTTAAAAGAATTAAACTATACAGACATAATCAAAATAATATATTGAACTGTCTAGTTGACTAAAAGATATTGAAATTGCAATGCAGTAATTTGGTCACAGAAACAGGCAAATGAGTGAAGACAGGGCGACAGGTGTCAAAAAATAATTGGGCAGGCATAGGTACGCAGGCTCCATGTATCCCCGTGTACTGCAGGAAAGGGCAAGGTAAGAACTGGAGAGAGCTTGCCTGTCTGAAGGAGCCAGCTAAATGCTGCCTTTAGGGAACAACACGACAATGTTTTCAAGGTGTCCACATTATCAAGAGCACCTGTCAATCCAGAGGATTTTGTGAACTCTCCTGCTATTCAAACACTGATAATTAATTTAATTCAAACATTTCTGAGGCACTGCATCACCACTGTGCATGAGCACATGTGCATACAAACACACAGTCTCATTGTGCCCTACAGTCTACTAGATATAGATTCCTAAACTGTGCAGGTGATGTAGAAAATGACCACAGGAAGGTGTGCTCAGCTCTAGTTCAAACGCCATGAGGACAAGCATGAGGGCACCGCTGTCTATCTGATAATAATCTGTATCATATGTATACAGTACCTGATATCATTCAGATCTGTCCATGTATCCTTTACTCTCTACTGTGTTTCACTTAGCTACAAGTATGCCATGTTCTCCTGATAATACTCAGAGGAAAAGTAAAATTAAAGTATTGATCCCTGGAACATAATAGTGCTTTTCAGTTTCTATGTCCCATTTTTCCATGAATAACCTCATAATTTCTTTTGTTTAATTTAAAATATTGTATAGTTGTTTGCAAAAAGTCTAGAAAAATAATTGCTAAATATAATATTAAATATATAAGTGGAAAACTATTGTGGAAATCAGCAGGGAAGACATTCTTACAGACAGAAGCAAAGGCAACATTACCACAAAACAAATCAATTTCAGGTAACAGAAATGAAAATGGAATACTAAACAAAATATATCAACTACTCTTATAGGCCCCATGCTGAGCCAATCAATAAATAAATAAATAACCAACCAACCAATTTTCTTTAGGGATCCGTGCACCAAACAGATAATTATACATAATCTGTATTTTAGGGTAAAATTCACACAAATATAGTAACTTAATTCATCATCGACAACTATCCCTTCTAAAACAAGAATGCACTCTCACGGATGTCTGTGACACTGTCTATCAAAGAAAGAAGAAAATCTACAAGTAAGTCTTCAGGGGATTACTTCTTTTTAGCACAATGAATTAACTTACTGTGTAATTTTCCCTAACAGAGAAGGGAAAAGCGCTTTCATTCTCACTGCATCAAGCTAACCAAACTTATTATGAAAAAAGTCTTAACATGGGATCAGATTTTTAAATCATGTCCTAAGCAGCAAATATACACCAGACAGCCACCTAATTTCTGTGAAAGGACAAGGGCCATCTAAGGAGAGAAACACTGAGCCTACAGTTAGTGAATGTGTACAAGAAAGGGTAGAGAGGTAAGGCCACCTGGACATGAGTGTGAACAGAGGACTGACACACCAAAGGGGAAGAATGAGGAAGGATACCAGGTAGAAAAAGGCAGTGAGGATGCACGGTCCTGCCAGAGGAAAGCAGGAGCAATACAAATCAAACAGGGAGATTTATTAGGTAATGGAAAGAGGCACCTTCTCCTTTCAGGCATGAGGGAATCAGTGTAGACAGGATGAGTATCTTCAGGTTTCAAAATCAAGTAAAGAACAAATATATGAAGGCCATACAATAAAGAGCAGTCAAAAAGAAACTAAAATGATAATGACATAAATTTCTGGGGATGGAAAGTGGAATGGTTATACATTTTATGCTATATACTCATGAGTTTATAAAGGAGTATCTGTTCCAAAAATAACACCAGTAAACGTAATAGAAATTATAGTGTACATATTTAAATGATGACTATGCTTTTTCCCATTATTTCAATAAATTTTAGAGCTGAAATGCTTTTAAAGAATACCTCTGCGATATGGGTAATTATAAATATTTCAAATTCAAGTAGCTATTTTCAGTATCATTAATCCTCTAGAATTCAGGTCTTATTTTTGAGGGAGTAGAACTGAGAATTGTCCTGATTCCTGCAAAGACTTCTAAACATGCTCATCTTGCTCTCCAGAATAGTGATGATCATGGGTAGCAACCACTCATATTTGGAAGCTCTAATGATGTGCAGGTTGAGAACTGTTATCTCCAAGTTTACAGTACAAGTGCTACAATCAAGAAACATAGTTTCTACCCACAAGATAAAGCCTAAAACTCTCCATCAAGTATTTCCTCTCCCAAGACATATTCTCTATATTAAAATGCCAGGAAAGGGCAGGAGTCACTGGGTACACATGGCACATGAAAATCTCCAAGTGCATTCTTACAAATGTGATTAATGTTTAAAACAATAAGAAACATTCTCATTAACTAGAAACACACGGTACCCTATGAATTCATTTTAAAATGGTGATTGTAGAGTAAATGATAGTTCTAAGCAACTAATTAAATGTAAAGAAGTAGAATTATCATACAACTCTATTTCCAAACAAAATCCCAATATATGATAAGAAATGTTTGCAAGCAAACTGTTACATCACTCCATTTGTCTTAAGAATCAATCAAACAAAATTTTAAAAAAAGAAAAAAGAAAAAAGAAAAAAAAAGAATCATTCAAACTATTGGCATTGGTAGATGCAAAAAATATAACACAAATTTGCTTTGGGTAACAGGTTTATGGTATGGTAACCTCAATGGAAGAATCACAATCTTATTTTTTACGTATTTGGAAAATAAATATTTAAGTAAGAAAAATATTGTAACTATCTTTCTTCTGTCCTCAGACTGCTCCCTCTTCTCAAAATTCATAAAACCACAAGATCCACAATAGAAGTAAACACCATTTGGATATCCACAGGGAAGACTGACATACCTCTAAGCCACACACCGCTTCTCAAAGGATTGGTGTTGCTGTAATGATTTGAAATCTTGTGCTTTCCCAAGAGGAAGCTACAAAAATCAGGAAGAATAAGGAGCGCACTAGCTGAAAAATAAAACAGATGCTTCAGCCAACTAAAAAGCCAGCTGAGTTTTGGAAGATTGTTCTCATTTAGAGTACATTCCAAAATTAGCTTCATATAGTTGGTTTCACCTTTCCCCCTTCTTTGCCATTGTTAAGCTCCGTTCCCAGCCTCTGGACAAAAGCAAACATTAACTTTCTTTACAGGAGAAGAAACACTATTTCGTTTTATCATCAAGAAAGTTTCAGACCTGAGCTTTTCTCATTTAGTAAAATCATAACTTCCTTGTCCAGAGGCAGTGCTCTGTGAATCATCATAAGTCATCCTCTGAAATGGGTCTTATGTAATGGGAGTAAAGAATATATATGTTTATTGAATATATTATTCATTATATGTGATATATTAAATATTATATGCACATATATCCATGCAAACACTGGCTAGAGGAGGGGCAATGGAAGAGATCTGGAGAACACGTCACAAACATAGTTACTATTAATTACTCAATTTGGTCCAACTAGATGTAAAAGTATTGAAAGCAATTAACAAAATGGTAAATTTACAATATTTATTCCACAGAAAAAAATTAAAAATTGTGTTCCCAAGACTACAGAGAAAATACCCTGTGATGTACCTAGTTTTGTGGGGAAGACTCCCAATGCATTAGGCACAACAGGTAAGAATGGCTGTTTTCAGACACAAGAATACCCCTACTACATTACAAGTAAGAAGACTAAATACTTGACAACATATTCAAAGCCAAACCTAAGGGCAGCAAGTCAACTTGGAAGAGAATTACCTTCTTAGGGGTATACTGTTATGTACGATATACAGGAAAATGTGAGACATATCATTAAAGTATTTACCTTTTGAATAATCAACTGACCAACTATTTTTAAAATTTGATTAGTATTTTCTGCTTTCAGAGTTTTGGACCTTAATTATGGAACCAAAATTTTGAATGAAAGTAATGTAAGGAAACAGGTTATCTATAGACTGCCAGTTGTAACTTCCTTAGATACTATGCATCCAGATTCTAACCTTTTTTCTGCTTTCAGGAAGTCTTTCCCCCTTACTTCCCATACAAATTGAAGGGTCTTGTAATCCTGCATGACAATCTAAATCTGATTTTCCATGTTGTAACACAAAATCCTTACTAATATTCAGATGAAGAATTTCCAAGTCACAAATAATTACTGACACATTTTAACATTACGAACACACTATCAATATCCGTTTCCTTGCTAATGTTAAAACTCTACGTGAAAGTTACAGTATGAGCTACAAACATAAATTACTCTAAAATATATTTTGAAATACGAAGCTACTATGGAGCCATGATAACAAATCAGATATTTGTACTTTTTCAGGAATAACTTTAATTTATATTTTAATTGCTGTTATACAATCTTTAACAAAATAGAAGTTATACAGTTGAAAGATCATTAATTCTTATGAACACAAACAAGAAAAACATCAATAAATTTTTAATTTTCATGTATGAATTGTTTCAGTTTTCTGTTGACTGAAATAATAAAATAGTTGTGGTCTTCTGCCTTTTTCTCTCATAAAAGTGGCAATGAGGTACATACAATCTATATAGTAAAATCGTTAAAACATTACAAGCAACAGTGGAGATCTGGATCTAGAATCTGCAACTGAAACTAAATCAATCACAACAGATGTTTTATGAACATTTCCTCAATGCTAAATTCACATTGTGATTCAATGTTTCCACAATGCACCCCCTTCTCTTTCTCAATAACTCTGTGAGGCAGGTAGTATTATCTCAGATAAGGAATCTAAATCTAAATCTAAACGAGGCAAGTTACTTAACTAAGGGCACAAAGCTATTAGGTGGCAAGAAACGAGAATTAACAGCAGATCCCTATTATACCAAAGTCTTTACTAATAACCACTACATAAGTTACTTTCCAACATATTGTTCCCACATGCAGCCTTTCTATAAACTAACTTCCAAAAAATAGACATTTTCATTTTCTGAATAATAGCCAAGGCAAGATTTATTCTCATTCACCAGAACACCAGAATGTTCAAACTAAACCACTCAAAACAAAACTGAAAACAGGCACAGTGACTTCAGCTGGGAAACATTTCCATTATCTAAAAATGGGATTATGTAATTTACCGAACTATTAAAAACAGACTAAGAATTCGATGAAATGAGGGGTTGGGGATTTAGCTCAGTGGTAGAGTGCATGCCTAGCAAGTGCAGGGCCCTGAGTTCAATCTCCAGCACCCAAAAACAAAACAAAACAAAAAACCTTAAAAAAAAAAAAAAAAAATCAATGAAATGAAAAGTTAAAATGTTAAATACCCAATGGCAATAATGTTTTTCTCTATCTTTGTTATCCATGGATAAATATATCTATGCATTGATTTTCTTAGCAAATCAAGTCCATGTAAAGTAATATTGTTTATATACACATAAATCATTCGTTTTTAACATAAATTTTACAAATAAATATATGCCTATTTAGCTATGTGAAGTTACACAGTCATATAACTTTACTCAAATGAGGAAATTACTTCCTAAATTCCTAATTTAAGTAAAATCACCAATCTAGTGAGTAACAGTTTCAAAAGAAAACATACAAACATCTGGATATCTGAAAATCTCAAGGTAATCCTTTTTTTCTGTTGTTAATAAATGGAGTTGTTTCCCTTGTCGCCAGGATTTGAATAAACTCCAGGAGTTGAAGCTACCTTCTGGCTCTAAGTATTGTAATTCTAGTTTGGGTGTGAAGACAAAATAAGTTAAGCAAAATTATTTTTACAAAATCCAACACAAACTATATGATATATTAAACATAAATATACTTTTCTGTCTATACTTTTCAATAACTGTTATTAAACAAAAGCTGAAATTTTAAAACTATTACTCAATACTAGGTTCACATTGTGATCTGTCCTTTCATACACTCTCCATGTCTTCCCAAAATACAAACCTCAAATATGGAATTTAAATCAGGCATTGTGGTGCACATCTAAAATCCCAGCACTCTAGAGGTGGAGACAGGAGGACTGCCACGAGTTTGAGGCTAGCCTGGGCTCCCCAGAGAGTTCAAGCCCAGCCTGAACTACAGTGACACCCTGTCTTTAAAAAAAATCTGGAATTTAACTCCCTCGTTGGCAGGAAGAAGGACTTTTATTTTCTATCTGGAACTATTCCCTAGAAGAACATAATGTGGTTCAATAACAACAAATAACACAAACTGCAAAGAGATATATTAAAGCAATATATTTACTGTTATTTTTATAATATCTTTTGTTTTATATTCTACTTTCTAATAAAAACAAAGTCCTAGGTGATTTTTAATAAAAGATATTGGTTATGAAGTATTATGGTGAGAAATTATAAAGTATGAACACAAGCACAGTATAAACATCATAAATATATTTTTAAATCATGAATATTAACAATATAACCTCACCTTGTTTATAAAAACTTACATTTTTAAAAGGATCAGCTCATATCAAATTAAAGTTCTCAATAAAAATCAGAGCAGAATATAAGACAGTACTGAAATTTCACATAATATTATCAAACTATGAGTTTCACCACACAAAATAGTCAGAAACTATAATTCAAAAAGCCATGTGTTATGGTTTGTGTCTAGATGTCCCCCCAAAGCCTCATGTGGTAAGAGATAGCTGGATCTAGAGTGTGTGATTACTAAAGTTTGGCATGGTTCTGCTGGGATCAAAAATGTGACACTAAAATTAAGGGTATTAGGATTAAGGGTGGGAGTACTGCCCACCCTAAAGACAGGTAGCCTGGATAAAATGTAAGATACAGGAAGAAGCTGGTTAGCCGCTTCCTTGCATCCCTTGCTTACCTGGCTGACTTCTGCCTGTCTGCCATGCCACACTGCCTCGGACCCAGCTGACTGTGGACTGAAACCTCTACAAACTGTGAGCCAAATAAACCTTTCTTCCCCTAACTTTGGGTGTTGGGTATATTGTCCCAGCAACGAGAGAAAAGTAACTAAGACACCACGCATTCCAAAAGAGAAACATGTCCAACTGTGGCTATCACATTTATCCTTGACAAATTTATCCATGGCAAAGCTTCCATTTTGACTAAAATATTTCTCCCATTTGAGAGTTACATATTGTCATACATGTGTATCAAAACCACATACAAGTAAACATTCATCAAATTACTGGCCTGTTCAATTCTACTGGAAGGATTTTTCACTTATCCTTTTAAATTTTATTATTAACATAATGTTCTTTTTTCAAATTGCCTACTTAGCTGGGATTTTAGCTCAGTGGTTAAAGTGCTTGACTCACAAGGACAAGCTCCTGAGTTTGATCCCCCACACAAAATAAATAAATAAATAAATAAAATTGCCTACTTAATTTGACCTATACTGTTTTTGTAGAGCCTGACTCCCTGGGAAAGAGGAAGTCACAATTAGTGCTTCTAATCAGAATCAGAATTTTCCAAAAGTAAAGTCAACCCTGAACATAGGCCAAGCCCTTCTCTTCCTAAATATGTTTCCATTTCCATTTCCACCATGGTAGTTTTACCCCTTACCAAGCAGTGCATATGTAAGCAGGAGCTGCCTCAGATAGACAAGTGATCCTGGTGTTTAGACTTCCCTTAGACAACTAGCACCATCAGCAGAATTAAAAACAAACAAACAAGGGATTTGGAACCTGTAGGCATAATTATATGTCAGAATTTCCTATAGGTGTTTTAAAGTTAATATCCTAATACCTACTGTTCTCACTGAAAAATTGCAGAATGTGTTTTAGATTAGCTGCTGCAAATTATGCTGATAGTCATTTTATGCCATTCAAATATAGCATTACTTAGTATAAACAATACACAGACATTATGGAATTAAAATACTCTAACCTGGTATTTCACTACTAAAGAGATATAAATGAACTCACTACACTTCATTGTATGATCAAAAAACTAGAAATAAACATTTTCTCTTAAATTAGCTCTACAACTAAGAGAAAAATTTAATAGATGTCTACACAAAGAATGGTTCTAATGTGTATGAGGATAGAGTTTCTTAACCTCCAAAAAATTGGTATTGTGGGGCCACATAATTCTTGGTGGTGGGGACTTTCCTGTGTATCGCACACTGGTTATTAGTACCCAATATCTCTATCCACTAGATGTCAAAGGCACAATATCAATAATAAATGTGACTTAACATCATCAAATATTCCCTAAGGGGAAAAAAATCACCCCAGGGTTCAGAACCAATGAGATAACAAGAACGGGGACACAAAATTTGCAGTTTGGCCCTGCTACCATGGGTGTCCAACATGTGGGTGGTCAGAATGGTGGGCAATTTAACACTTACAAGTTACTCGTTTCTGGAATTTTTCTTAATTTTTTTATCAGTATATGTGTGCAGTACATGCATTTTACAATCATCTTGGGGAGTAGGTACATGTACATAATAAGCTTGCTTCCTTTTTAAGTCACTTTCCCCACCCCTTTTCCCCTCCTCCTCTGATTCTCCTTTCTCCATTTTTATTCTTATCAATATTAATCATCTTAGCTCATATTTATGGTGTATAATGTTCACATTCATTGAGGTTATTAGGTTTGTGCACATTCTGTATCTTTATTTTCCTTATTTTCAACTTGATACCTTGGGACCACAATTGACCACAAATATTGAAAATACTGTCATGCCACTGCTATAATTGTTTTAATTGTATTTATTTGTAGCATCTCTATCTCAATTTTCCTATGAACCAAATATACATTTCAACAAAAATTTTCTCAAGGGTCCAAAATCACAGTAATAGAAGGCATTTTCAGGCTTTCAGATTACCTACAAATTCCTCCTAAAAGTCCAGAAATCAAAGGTCTAACAATATGATCCCAGATCCTAGTTCCTACTCACAGTCTCTGCAACAGAGAAACAGGATGGCCCACATAATCACTGGAACACATCACATTCTCTTCCCTATTCTGTACTCTGGCTGTAACTTCTCTGATAGGGAACATAACCCCAGCTCATGTGCTGCTCACACCTCACACCGGA
This sequence comes from Hystrix cristata, assembly GCA_004026905.1. Lineage (NCBI taxonomy): Eukaryota > Metazoa > Chordata > Mammalia > Rodentia > Hystricidae > Hystrix > Hystrix cristata. The sequence goes on from PVJO010005196.1 coordinate 66,513, forward strand.
AGCCAGCATCAAATGCCACTTTCTCTTTCACAGAGTATTCTCTGATGGCACCCTAATCATCTCTTTCTTCCCTCACTCCAAACACCATGGCGGAACCTCTCTCATAACACTTGTACTCTGCAAAGGAACAAGCGATTCGGTGATGGTCACAGCCCACCTGAAGTGATTTCCCTACTAAACCACAGGTAGCACTTCTGTCCTCGCTCATCTCTGCATACTCTTCAGGGCACAGCCACGGAGCTGGTCATGCAAATACTTAAGCTATGTTTGTACTGAACAGCTACCTTTAGAGAATTAATAGCATTTTTCTCAGAGATTGATAAAGTTCTTATAATAAATCCATAGGAAATATTTTCCTCAGATACAACTTCCAATAAGCTATCACCATTGCTAACTGATATCCACAGCCTCCAAATCCTACTCTATTCTTGAAGATTACTCAATCAGCCATGGAAGAATTTACTAAGAATGCATGTTTAGTTAAGGACCTGTTATTGAGTACATAAACTGTTCCTGCTAACTAAATGAAGAGTATGAAAAATAAAATTGCCATGACAAAAACAAAACTTTAAATGGCAACTTTACCTGTGTATCATTAATTTTTAACCAATTTATGAGAAAAATTATTTTGTTCTATATATGCCCCTTTGGCCAATTAGGTGATAGTCACTTCAAATTGGGGTGGGGGGGTCCCCTAGATAGATAGAAAACAGGGTGAGTCTCCAACAATGCCAGCTGCCCGTGTGTGTGTGTGTGTGTGTGTGTGTGTGTATTAGAAGAAGAATGGAAAGTACTCCAAACACCTGTAGAGGCAGGAACTTAGAAAACTATAAATGCGAAGGTTCTCCTGAAGAAACTTAGCAAAAGAAGACATTAGTCTTAGTCACAGGAGAAGAAGGATAAGACTGCAGTACGGTATACCTTAGTGTGTACACAGAGAAATGTAGAAGATAGTTAATTTAGTTCCCTTATGAGTAAGGCACATGGGGCCTGAAGTAGAGTGGGATCACTAGCCATACTGACAAAAGTTAAGAATAGACAGTGAACTAGGTCTCTGGACAAAGAATGAATTTCCTCAGGCAGCACGGAATGCAGCCCAACCTCTACTAAGATCCTGAAGGAGATGCAGCCCCTCCCTACCCTGGGATCCTGAATTTGGAAGAAATTACAGTGCAAGTTAAACCAGTTCCTTCTGAGACTGCAGTTTACTGTAAACACTGTGTAAAAGAACTGAACTAGAGCACCCAAATCCAAGCTGGTCACTTTAAATCCACACAGCCACCTGTGACTATTAAACAAGCAATTCTTGTACCCTACAAGTACTTCTAAACTAATAGGCCATGAGGCCACCCCATTTGTGACACCTCCTGGAAATCTAGGAACTATTCTCCTTCTCCTTATTTCTAATAAAACTTTCCTAACCTCCTTCTTTGGTTGTTTCATTCTTCAAAGTTTGTGGAACCACGAACCCAGAACACACAGTGACAGGATCACAGGTTTCAGAACTCTCTGAGGTGCTTGCTGCAGAATGTAGGTGCAGAGGTGTGGGAACCAGCTTCTGCACTTCTGCAGTTCTCTGTGTATTTTGTGGGTGCAATAAAGTAAAAGAACTACCAGATTAGAGGTTATCATGCTTTTGCAACAGAACACTGATTGCTCTAGAGGCATGAAGGAATCCTGCTTTTTAAAATTTTTTTTTAAATTTTTAAAATAACTGTCCCTAAGTTCAACACCTGCTTTATTTTCTAGGCATTTGCTGTATTAGGTTCTCAATTTTTAAAAAATGAAATTCAACAGAAATATTTAGAACAATTACAGAAACAACGCTGCTGACAATTCTGTAAAATACTGACAGAATAGGTCAGAAATTGCTTCATGGATGTGAAAATTCAAACTGTACATCCAAAAAAAAATCTACCTGTGGCTACCCTGGAGTGTTTCCCCATCAGCAGCTAACTATGACCTCTTACAGATCCCCTGATCTGCTGACTCCGAATAATCTGACTTCAGCAGGAGTCTTGGGAGATAGAGACACTTAGCATAGCACCAAGAAGAATGTTTCTCCTCTGACAAACTGAAACCAATTAAGTCAAATGCATCACATTGATCCAATTACACCAGGAAGAGTTAAAACGAAACTAATATCCCAAAGACCCTCAGGATTCATCACGAGTGAGTAACACCCTTCAAGGGCCAATAAAATTAATGACATTTCAGTAATGAGACTCTCATGAGCCATAAAAGAAAGAAGTGGCAGAGGGTTGTAGAAATCAAGTCTATTTTAATCCTCCAAAACTAAAGAAAACATTTGGAAGAAAACCTCTACAATTTTTCCAAAACAGAGTTAAAATGAACTTTTGAATATTCTTTTTGGCACCCATAAAAATCCTTCATGCACACCCCAAGAGGCAGGAGTCGATGCAGGTGGGTTTCAGTGTTGAATGAGGTGCCAGCTGAGTGACTTCAAGAACATAACTCGCAGGCGCCAGTCTCCTCCTCTGTAAAATGAAGCTCCTGAAGAGTCCACCAGATAGGGTGTGAAGTGCCTGGACCAGAGACTGGGGGCATAGTAGCACCTGACCAAAGAACTAGCCTCTGGACCTTCATTTCCTCCTTGTTTTATCATCTACATGCTTGGCCCCCTCCTGAATTACTGCCCTCTTCCCCTACCAAAAAAACCTGTAACCTGTATACTGCCTTGCAAAAAGGAAAGCACTACACTCAAGTGTTAGCTATTATTAAACTGGAAATGGAAGAATAAACACAATTAAAGGAGAACTGACACCCAGCACTGCTACGTAAATAGTAGAAGGTCACTTAGATTCTTAAATGAATTCAAGTCTCTTTCATTTCTTCAATATTTACTGAGCAAAAGGCTAGAGTTAAGTATTTGTCTTCAATGACCTACAAGAGATACAAGACATACACAAACACAAGAAAGAAAAGCCTCAGCCCTATAATGAAGGCAAAGATAACTAGAGATTTCACAGTAGACAGAGATTACTCCTGGCTGGGAGTGAAGAGATAAATCTTGACAAAAGCAGCAGCAGTTGCACGGCCTTGAAGTGCAGTCTGGATAAAGAACAGAGGCCAGCCACAGTAAGGCTACACAGGTACGGGTTACAAGGTAACTAACTCAGTTTTGCCAGAGAACATGGGCATGGGTACTGCTGGGACATGGACAGGAGAATAGACAAGCTGTAGAGGGCCCCGGATCCAGGTTAAGAAGAGTTAGACTGCTGGCAGCTGAGATTCCTTGTTCAGAATCTTTTCATGAAGAACTTCAGAATAAATCCAGCATTAGCAGAATAATCTGACATTAAGAGAGGACAACGAGAACTGGGCGTGGTGACACATGCATGTAATCCCAGCACTTGGGAAGTTGAGGCAGGAGGATCGCCATGAGTTTGAGGCCAGCCTGGGCTACATAGTGAATTCAAGACCAGCCTAAACTACATAGTGAGAACCTGTTTTCAAAAAAATAAAAAATGAAAAACAAAACAAAAGTAGGCTTGAATAAAAACAGCTCGGTAATAGTGCAATAGGCAGGGACTGCTTACAGGATTTAAAAAAAAGAAAAAAAAAACAGGGATGTAGTCAATAACATAGCAAAGACTCCAGGTTATATCTGTCTTTAACAAGTGAGCAGTGGCACTATTAGAAAAAAGCAGAACTGGGGCTGGGGATTTAGCTCAAGTGGTAGAGTGCTTGCCTAGCAAGTGCAAGGCCCTGAGTTCAATCCTCAGCACCAAAAAAAAAAGAAAAGAGCAGAATTTAGAGGTAATAAACTACATTCCAGGATAATGATGCAATGTCCACTGTCATTTAAAAAAGAAAAGAAAGTCTGTCAGCAATCTTTGTGGAACCACAGGGAGTAGAACACACAGATCCCAGTAACTAGGAAAAGGATGAAGGGTCTAATCAGTCAGCCCTTTTCTGGAGCAGAAGATGTAAGCACAAACAAGACAAATTTTAAAAGCCTGCTGGAAAAGGACTTGCATTCTGGATGGGGAAGATGAACTACTATGTGGATAACTTAAAGACAGAGGTGTCCACTAAGGACAGAGAGACAAGAGGGCAAAGGACAGAGTTCTGGGGGTCCATCACATTGAAAGGTCTCTGATAAAGCAGGGTGTGAAGCAGCCAGAAATGTGGAAGAATACACAGGTCAGTATAGTGCTCTGAGAAGAAAAGGAGACGGGGTACAAGGATGAAGAGGGTGAGGACCTCAACGAAACGGAAGGGAGAACTGCTACTGGCTTTGACCCAGACACGACCACAGTAAAAGCTGTGTAACAACCCAGTTGGAGCATTATAAGGAATGAATGAGAGGTGAGGAAATATTGAGTGTAGCAACTCTTTAAAGAGTGTAAGGGTGTTGGTGCCAAGATAAGAACATTTTCAAAAGGGAATGGTGATGCCATGCTACCGGGGAAAGGTCAAATAAAGTGATTAAAAAATGGCTGCCTTGGGGCTGGGAATTTAGCTCAGTGATTAGAGTGCTTGCCTTGGAAGTACAAGGCCCTGAGTTCGATCCCCAGCACCACAAAAAAAAAAAAAAAAAAAAAAAAAAAAAAAAAAAAAAAAAAGGCTGACTTGAGGTTTTGGTAATGTACAGGTCAATAATTAAAGTAGTGCCGGCGAAGTATTTAGAACATAATGATGAGAGAGCCTTGGGAAGAATGGAAGTGACGCAGAGCAAAGAAATGATGAGACACTGCTAAAAGGCTTACAAGTGACCTAACAAAGTGGGATCCAACCCAGGCATTCTCACACACTTGGAGGGCTGCTATGTGACTGAAGTAAGTGGCATATTCTGGTTCTCCCAAGAGTAGAAGGGAGTGCAGCAGCTCTGTGTGGTCTCAGTAAGCCTCCACACAGCAGCTGGATGAGGCCCTCCAAGGAATGATCCTCCTTAGGGAAGCAAGTCCTACACATCTTGTTTTCTAATTAAGATCATTTATGGTCAATTCCATTATCACCACAGGTCAAAATGACCAGAGGAGTTACTAATTATAGAACATGAAAAGTTTATTTTCCCCCGGCAACTGATGAAAAACCTGTTCGGGCTTTACCAGAAAGTTATTATCACCCAATACATTTTCTATCAGTCTAATAATAATTAAGATAAGTGACATCTACACATTTAATTGCAACACCCAATAGTATTGTCATGCTTACAAAGAAGAAAATGATCAATAGTTAAAAGGTGACAGTGTAACTGAGGAGGACCAGATCATCTGAACTGGATTTCTACTGCTAAACAACAAATTTTAAGTTCCTATAATACAGTTTTGCAGATAAGTCAAAGAAAAGTGCCCATTAATAAACCACTCAGAATATCCCAAGTGGTTCAGAATTCTGAACATTTCTCCAGTTCATGTGTGTGATAAATCATACTTCAAAGTATTTGGTTCATTTTTCCCTGCACCAGGCTTTGCTCAAAATAAAGTACAGAAGACAATAATAATAAAGGTCTAAGGTTAAAACTTGAAAGATTCCGATGGTTCTCACTTAAGAAATAGTCATGTTTATATTGAAACTGTTGGTATAATCCACTCATGAGATAATTTTGATTATTGAAATATCTGAATTTGGTTATAAAATCTTATCAAAGTAAAAGATGCAAATGATTCCACATTCACCTAATTTCCCCCTCTCCTTCATTTCTATTTTGATCCTTTTTTGCTAATTATCCCTCTGCAACTGCTTCTCTCCATGCTTACATTTATAAACATTTACATGGCCTTATTTAATTATCATATGAAAACATTTTATAGGTATTCTCAGATGAGAAACGAGAAAACTGAAGTTGAAAGACTGAGTGGACCTATCCAAGGTAAAACACAGACCAGGGTCTACCTTTCTCTGACACGGCCCACATTTCTTACCACCGCCAAACTGCCTCACACAGTTGAAGCCTTCAACCTCAGGAAAGGTATTCTCAAAGATGAACCAACTGCCTAACATCCACTTGCTTCCACACTGGATAATCTATTCACAAAGAAAAAGCCCTCATCTGAACAGGCTTTGTGTCCACCGTCACCAGCCACTTCTTTCGTAACTAAGCTGACAGGGTCATTTGCAGGAATAAAGTGAAGCCATGCTGCCCATATGAGACGTCTCTGCCCACCCAACTTACAGCTCACTATAATGATCCCTGATACCTGCTCTCTGGTAATCCACAAGAGAATTCAGGTTACCTGAAGGAAGCCACGAGCAAAGCACCACCACAGTGGCTGCTAAGCCCACTAGCCCACTAGCCCAGGCTAAGCTGCACTCAAGACTAAAAATAGATGGCACTTTCTCACATCCTAGTGCCTTTCACAAGAAGTGGTACTATATCATTTCAGGCTATCACAAAAGCAAACCTAAAACACAACTTTGAACACATAAGTAGCAATTTAAAAGAAAAACAAGGCTTAAGTAATTCACATGTTATTTGAGACAACTGACAAAAGTAACTGATGACCTACTGTGAACATTCCCTTAACAAAAACCTAAGTGTTCTTAAGAGTATCTTGCCAAAACAGTGAGGGGGCATATGATGAGCCACCATTCTATCACAACAGGACAGGATTATTTAGAAGTGAGCTTCCCCGGGGCAAAAGCAAGCAAGCTGTGTTTCCCATATCAGATTTCTGCATAGTAGCCACCTCCCCCAATTATGAATCTCTTATCATAATTATCCCATCAGCTCTCATGCGAGATGGTCACCAACAGAGACAACCCTGGAATGCTGACTTCAGATCATGCACTCCATTGAAGCAGAGTTTGGGCATCCATGAAATGATTTAAAAGAGGGATGACTGCCTGTAATCCCAGCCAGTTGAGATGCTGAGGCAAGAGGGCTGCAGGTTCAACGCCAGAGGATTGCAGGTTTGAGACCAGCCTGGGAAACTGAACAAGACCTTGTCTCAAAATAAAAAATACAAAGGGCTGGGGAGATACCATAGTGTTAGAATGCCCCTGGATACCAGCACCATTACTGAAAAAAAAAAGAAAAAGAAAAATCTCTGTAATCCGTATCCCATACATAGCAAGGTTCAACATGGAATTTTGAATCTTTAAAGAAAGGTTTAGAAAATTAAATCTTAAAAAGAATAACACCCCTTGAATGCTCATTGAACCATATCTGGTTCATTTCAGAACTTTGACAGTAGGAAGTTCAAGATGCACTAATGTGAAACATCAACACTCTGACCTTGGTACCAAAACTATTTTTAAAAAGAATCACTAAGAGAACAATGTTAGAACTAAGAGAACTTTATTAGAAGTGTACTGTGATCAACAAAATGCTCTACCACCCCCAACTATTAATGAAAAAATATAGTAGACCACCTATCTTTTTTCATATTAATACCAGAGTTAAAGGGCAAAATCATTAAAGGCACAAAGAACTGAGGACCAAGAAGTTAGGAGCTGGTTCCTCACTGCATCATGGCCTGGCTTTCTGCTAACATTACATGAGAATTCTTTCAAAACTGAAAATATCTGTCACATTCAAATGCTGCCTATGTGATAATAAAAGCTCTATCATATAACTATAATCTTGGTCAAGAAGGGGAAAGGGGAGGGACAATACACACAATGAAGAGTAACAGCATTAATTTCACAGGATGTACCAAATAAATAAACATAAAATAGATTTAAAGGGAAGAAAATTCATACCTGAGGAGACTCTAAAGCATTTGACAAAACAAGAAATGAGGGGATTTACTGAGAACTTAGCCTATGACATTGTCTATTAAGTTAATATAGAACCACCAATTCAGAAATAAATCTAACATGCCCTCCAATTCTATAACTAATGCACAGTTCAAGTGGCTTGAGCAGAAAGGGAGATTAACAAACATCATGTTTCTGATTTCTGGCTGAGGCTCTATTATTCCTGAAAGGGAAAGAATCTTAATGACATTTTTAATTTCATCCAGGAAATATTGGGAAGATTGTTGAAGATGTTAGTCAATTTGCAAGAATTCAACTTCTTTTAATGGAAACCAAAAGTACAGTCAAGTGTAGGAATGTGTGTACATTCTGCCATTCTAATCATTCATTCAATCATTCAGCAAACAACAGAAAAGAGTAAACAACTCTATAAAACACTGGTATATCAAGGGAGATAAGAATTAATAAATAAAATTTAGCAATATTTGGGCCACCAGTGATTTGGGGGAAAAAAAAAAAGCAGCTCTGATAGTTATAGAGGGGGTAAAGAACTGTTATCTAAAAAGGATATGAGGCTGGGCATGGTGGCACATGCCTGTAATCCCAGCACTCCAAAGGTTGAGACTGGAGGATGGCCATGAGTTTGAGGCCAGCATCAGCTACACAGTGAGACCCTGTCTCAAAAAAACAATAAACAGCCCGGTGTGGTGATGTATGCCTATAATCCCAGCACTCAGGAGGCTGAGGCAAGAGAATTGCTGTGAGTTCAAGCCCAGTCTGTCTAAAACATAAAATAAAAATAAATAGATACATAGAGTATGAAAAGAAATGAAATTAAAAGAGGAGGCTGGGTATGGTGGCACACATCTGTAATCTCAGCACTCAGGAGGCAGAGGCAGAGGCGGAGGATGCCTGTGAATTACACAGCAAGCCTGAACCACATAGCAAGACCCTGTCTCAAAAACACAAAAAACAAAAGTTAAAATAGGAAATATATCCAATTCTTTTCTTTACTTGGGGTGGTTTGGGTTTTTTGTGGGATTTTTTTGTTTGTTTCTTTTTTTTTTTTTAAAGACAAGGCCTTGCTATGTAGCCCAGGCTATCCTCAAACATGCAGCAATCTTCTTGCCTCAGCGTCCCTAATACTGGGATTACAGAAATAGGCCACCATGCCCAGCTATAATTCTTTTTTCAGAGCACATTTTTCAAAAGAGAAACAAAAAAAGGGAGTTACAGGTAGAGGGGCATGAGGGATTAAGAGGGGGTCTTCTTCATATGGGAGAAATAATGACGTAAATGCTCACGAGACGGCTCCAGAGGAAAAGAAAACACTGAAAATGCAGAAGAAAGAGTGGAGACAGTAAGGCAACGTTTTCAAAGGTACAAGAGATGCTGAGGTCAGAGTACACGCGGCCTCACACAGAAGCATAAACAACTCATCCAGGGTAGCAAGGTAGTGACAGGGAAGCCAAGCGTACGCACACTGGATGGTCAGGTGGGGAAATGCACCGGCTGGAATTGTAGAAGTTCTCTATTGCCTGAGAAATGAGAAGCAAAACAGTTAGCACAGAATGAAGATGGAGACAGACAAAGACAAGGAGAGCTAGCAGACTAGACGAATGCGGCTGGACAACTAGGCATTATGAACAAAATCTTGGATTTGAGGAAAGGAAATAGAGTGGGCACTGGTTGTCCCTCAACAAAGTTAGCTGCACAGGGCCACGCACAGACACGAAGGAAACAGGTGGGTTTTGCCAGGGGAATATGGCAAAGTGACAGAAAGGCAAAGGTGCACAACCACAGGTCTGACTACAACAACAGATCATGGAATGGAAGCAGATAAAGAGAGAGCATGAGCAGGGTCAATCACCTAAAAAGCAGAATCGATGGATTTTAGCTCCTGCCGGGATGCAAATGGTGCTATGGCTGGGGCAGTGCGGACTGTATGTGCTGAATGGCAGAGGACAAGAGGCCTGGGACAGGAGAGAGAGACAACGCACAGTTGTAAAATCATGATCTTGAGTGATGGAAGTCAGGGCAGGGATACGATTACCAAAAGAGACGAGGTCAAGGCAAGAGTGATCCTAGGCCTCCTTGAAAACGTCTCCCCCAGCCTTCCATTTCATGCCTAATCATCTACCTTCTTCAATTCATTCCTGCCAGTGAAAATAATTCATACCAGCGTAAACTGTTTTTGGCCCTGTTAACTCTTGCATTAAAAAAAAAAAAAGTCCCTGAGGAACTACTGAATTCTCCTGCTCTCCAGTTCACAGACAGCTACTGTGAAGTTGCCTGCTTCTGATCCTGTGAGTTTACCTAATAAACCCTTTGCATATTTATTTTTTAAAAACTTACACTTCAATAATCTCAGAGAGTGGAATATTAGTAAGTGGCTCTTCCCATTGCACCTCATATCATTTCCCCGAAATCTGAAAGAAAGACCAACAGAACCAAGGTAGGAGATTAGGGATAGAAAAATCAACCAATCTGGGAAAATCTGGCAAAGTCATGGAGAACGTAGGATCCAGGATGACTCTACAGTTCCTAAGCACTGTACATGGAGCAAATCAGAAAAGTGCTATTCTCAATTCTTCACTTACATCTGGTGGGAAGCCAAACAAGTCTTTCAATAGGGCAGTTTAAATCTGGCACTAGGCCAAGTCAGTTTTTGATAGGACAACAATTCCAATGCCTTATCTACATGATGAAAAAGCCAATCTAGGAATTTTAGATACAAAAGACCCCCTTCCTTCCTCCTCATGGTTGCTCACCAGCCTGCTCTCACTCTGCAGAGTGTAGTTCTTTTCCACCTTCAATAAATGAACATTCTGCTATCTTTTCTGTGTGCCTTTTCCAGTTCTTTGTTTAGAACACCAAAACCTGGAAAGAATTCCCCCAGGACCCAACATCATGTAACAGAACCAGATGTTTCTTCTATAATCTGCAGTTGACCATCCACCAAGAACAGGAAAAAATTTCATTGCTTTGAAAATTTCTTGGCCATAACAGAATATATCTAAAGTTGATCATAATTTCTTAAAATATGAAGGATATTTTAGAAGACACAATCCTTTTAATAACTGCTATATTCAATGCTTTAAGTAGAAATAAAATGAGACATCCTGCTAAAATTTCTTCCTGGGCAAGATCTAGTTTTATTCATATTTTACTCTCACATACAAATTACCCAATATGTAACTAGAGTTTAATATGGATTTGCTGAATAAATGTGAATTACTTCATCTGATCAAAAAAATTAGCCAATAAAAAGCAATGTCTCCCTATTCCTGGGTATAACAATCAAGGTATTTCATCACCTGGCTCCTCCCACCATTCTAGGAGTTCAGCACCTCAAACTACACACAACCAACTACCAAAACACACTGCTTCCAGCTTTACTCAAGTTGCTGACTCCTTCCTTCCAGACACCAACACTTCCAGACCATCAATACTTATAAAATCTCATCTACCCTTCACTTGATCAAATATCACAATTTAACAAAATTTTTCAAATCCATTTCACTCCAGAACTAAATTCTCCCTGTCCTGTATTCCCAGATTACCTTGTACCTCTAGCACAACATTAATCAGTGATAAAACCTGAGCCTGTTGTGTGTTCCACTGCTGGGAAACAGGCTTTGTGAACCTGACACATCTAGCAAAGGGCCTTCACGACCACAGCCTTTCCCATTAATTCTACTAATAAGCACCTTGCAAAGAAAGCTTCAAGTGTTTAACTGGCCCTTTTCTTGTTCTTCAATACACACTCACCAAGATTAATATACATTATTGAACCACTCAAGGAAAGTAAAAAACAGGGAGCAGACTCTGTATGAAGACAAACAGACTTTCCCCCCAGACTGCTGTTCTCCCTTTCAGGGGTTAAATACAATCAGATCTTGCCAAAGGAATAGAAAAATGCCCAAGTACAACTAGGACATGATTTCTTAATGATGACACAATAACAATTATTCTCTGTCTTTTGAATAGAAAAAGAATTTAACCCCCAGCCTCAAAGTGACAGGCATCTCCAAATGCTCATCACAGTGCTAGTCAGAAGACAATACACTGAACATGATTGCTTCAGAGGAAGGTGGACTTCTTTTGTTTCCCCTTCGCTTACCTGTGACCCCCTAAGTCCCTCCCAGAAAATGTGAAGCTCTCAGACAAATGCTCGTAAGTAGATGAGAGAACACCCATTTTATGTAATGTGCTTCTTGCATACATACACCACAAAAATAAAATAAGGTATGATGCATTCTAACAAATTAGTAAGATGAACTATCTTTGAAGTAGTAAAGAAAGTTTATAATTTTTCTCAGCTAAAAAGGACCCCAAGTAGGACACAGTGGTACACACCAGTAATCCCAGATACTCAGGAGCCTGAGGCAGGAGGATACTAAATTTTAGAGCAGCCTAGACAATTTAGCAAGTAAGACCTTGTCTAATAATTTAGGGGGTCAAGGGGTACAACAGATCAAACTCTGGGCCTTGTGCTTGCTAGGCAAGCACTCTACCACCAAGCTAAATCCCCAGCCTGTTCTAAAAATTTTTAAAAATAAAATAAAAAAGGCTGGCAATATAGCTCACCACTCCCTGGATTTAGTTCATAGTACTGCCAAAGGGGACGGGGTAGAAAATTCTATCATTCTAGAACATTTTAACGTGCTAATCTTGATAACAAAGTTAAATAAGTGAAAATTTCAAATTCATTCCCCATTCTTACAAATTTATCGACCAACAATCCTAAAAATTGAAAAACATAGATAACAAAATCAAAAGCAGTATATCTTAGTTCCTTCAAGCAGCTACTAAGAAAATACCTCAGGCAGTATAACTTAGAAATTTACGGCTTAAAATTCTGGAAGCAGTGAACTCCAGCAGCAAGGCACCAACAAATTCAGTGTGTGTGTAAAGGATGGAGAAGAAAGGTACTATGTTTGGTGAAGGTAGTAACCTAATACACAAGGGTGGGACCCTGTGACCTAATGGCTTCCTAAAAGCTCCGCCTCTTCACAGTATTTTTTTTTTAATATTTCAGCACACCTCATAAGTTAGCCCAACACCTCTATGGCAGTGGTGGTAAACCTATGGCACGAGTGTTATTGTGTTTTTCTTTTGAAACAAAAGATGTTAATATAGAGTTAATTTTAGCACAAGGCCCCGAGTTCAATCTCTAGCACCAAAAAAAAAGAAAAAAAAATAGAGAGAGTTAATTTTTCTAAACTAAAACCTCACTGTTCAGGTTTAATTGCAGTGTTCATACTTTGTGACACATAAGTGGGCTCTGGGTTACAGTTTGTACTTAGTCTCTAAAAGGTTCACTATCACTGCTCTATGGCCTCATTATAATCACTCAATTTACCAAAAGTATGTGGGATGCTGTTATAGTTTGTGTCCAGATGTCCCACCAAAGCCTCATTACATCATAGGTGTGGCTTTTTGGAGGTGGCTGGACCTAGAGTGTGTGATGCTGAAATCAAGGATGTGCTGCTGGGATGAGTTCGTGGGGCATGCTAGGATTAAGGTTGCCCTATCCTGGATATGGGTGCTACCCACCAGGTGGGCAGGCAGGATAGAATGTAAGGGACAAAAAGAGGATGGCTGTTACTGCTTACTGCTACTGCTTCACTACTTTGCTGCCCACCATGAACTGTTTCTCCTCTGCCCTGCCACCCTGCCTTGAAGCCAGCCAACTATGAACTGAACCTCTGCAAACTGTGAGCTACAATAAACTTTTCCTCCTTTAACTCTGGGTGTCAGGTATTTTGTCTCAGCAATAAGAAAAGTAACTAAGACACATATCATACGGGTATTATAAATGGACAGGGAGTGATTCATTCTGTTGTTAATGTTTTAGACAAAATTTTTTTATGTTTGGAAAATAAGAAATTTGTATGTTATAAAGACAGAACAGTCTTGGGCTCTGAACTGCAAACAAAGACAAGAACAAAATTCAAATGAAAAAGCAGAAAGTGTATTTGCTCCTAAGGGCACTTAGAACCCTGACCCTTGATTCATTACTTATATGCAAGTGTCACACTATCTGTTCTACCTACATTAATACTGTTTCTAAACACTAATAATAATAATGTTTCCATTTAATTTATATAAACCATCAGAAACTCTGACTTCAGTATAGCTGCAGAAGTTATCAGATACAGCTTCTTATTTTTAAAAGGAAATGTCTGAATTTTCACCTGGGACTTTTTGATTCTGCTATGTGTATTATTATAATGAAGTAAAAGCTGTCCAACTTTTTCCATGTGCTAGCTTCTCTGACAGAAAGGAAGAGAAGGCGTGCAGAGAGGATGTCTGTCAGTCAGGGCATCCTACAGAGCTGAAGGCATACTGGGAAGGGGAGCTGCCCCACACCCACCAGGGCAGAACCACTAACCCACACTCAGAGAGGAAAGGCCAGCAACCTTCCTGCACAAACCTCACTGGTGAAGTGCTCTGCACATGAAATGCATTCTTTACCTGCAGGCACAAAGCATGGTCTAAAGGATACAAGCGATAAAAATTCATTTTGCAAACATGAGCCTATGATAGTACATAAGGTTTTTTAAATGCTGCATTACAATAAAACAAGCAGCATTGTTTCACCATATGCTTTAAACATCTCTAATATTTTTAAGTTTAAATTAACCTGCTTATATTAATACTAGGAAGTATTCTTATGCAAGAATTTTCATGTTGCATCTCTGGAAAGCTAATTTGTACAAAATAAAATCAGCTTATATTATCGGGGGGGGGGGAAATTTTGAAAATTTACTTTTCCTGAATCAAGTACTAGTGTTCTGTTTAGTTGAAAATATAGAACAAAAATTTTAGTTACTGAATTAAGGAAGGATACAGATTTCACTTGCCTCAAGCATTTTACAGATTTCACTTGCCAATTCATTCCCACAAGGGAACTGATGTGGCTAGTATTGTGTTTCCTTTTTATTTTTGTTTTGTTAAATTCCTCAGCCTACAAAAATGTATAGTGGTTTGCAACAATATACAACAGATACCACGTGAAAAACTCCAAAAATAGAATACCACAATTCTTACAGCATCAATGGTGGTTTAGATTTTTATTCTTTCCTTCTTATTTATCAAATGAGAATAAAAAGAAAGGGGAAAACAGCTCATAGAGAACATAAGCACATATCCACAAGAGAAACCATCAGGTCAGAAGACAAGTACTACAAAATATCCTCTTCAGAATCTCATTACTAAAGAAACAACCTCTTCTTCTACAAAGAAATGCTTTTGTACTACAGCAAAACAAAAAGTAGTTAACAAAAAAGCTATGAATGCACACATTCTCTCATCATATCCTACTGAAATGAAAGGGTCCCAAATATATCATCCTTCAGATTAAAAAATTAGTAATTTTGTACTTAGGTTTCCTGTGGTTTCAGTCCACTCTATTCATACACATTCACATGCACTTCTGTTTTTACTTGACATATTTGGCCAAGGTCTTTGTACTCATTCATTCTACAATGAACACTAAGACTTCAAGACCCCTAGCAAACTTGCCTCAGCCATCAGCAACCCAGTCAGAACATGCCAAAGAACACTAGCAGGGTGCATGCTTTTTCACACAGTCCTCGGAATGACCTCGGAAGACAGTACTATTGCCCTGCTAGGGTGCTGCCTGCTAGAAGGGACAACAAAGCTGAGCATCAGCTTACAAAGCATCAGACTGGGGAGAAGCAGCTTAACTGGAAAAAGAGGGCTAGAAGTGTGGGAGGGCAGGTATGGAGGGATGAGGTGAAGGGATGGGAATAAGGCTACCAGGGGCCAAGGTAGCACCACACAGGCCCCTCCCCAGCTCTGCATACACATGGAGAAAATCTCTTCCCTAAGGTCATATGCCACTTCCCCACTTCCCACTTTGTCTCGCCCTCTGGGAGAGACCCTGACAGATGGTTTGACTGACTGGGTTTCTACCTCCCTCACAGATCTCAGTACCATGGAACCTGACCCAGGAGCCCAGCGAAGGTAGACAGGAAACTGCGTATAACACCTTCATGACCCATGGCCTGGAATTCAGGTCCACAGTGGGTAGGGGCTTCCCCTTGCAACACACAACCCTGCCACTTCCTCAGCCCCAGCACAAGCCCACTCCCCATGTCCTTCTGCAGGACCAAAAGCAGCCAACTACACCACAGTAGTTCATAAGTACCTTCACAATACTACCTCAACAAAAGGTCCATGACCAACATATTTTAATTGAGACTGCAGATATAATAAATTATTTTAGAGATCTAGGAGATTAGTCAAATTCTGTTTTGTTTGAAATATGAACATTTTCATATAAATGCTAATAGTATTAAGCAGGCCTGATTTTATCCAGGACAGGTAGGAAGTGAAATGTACCATGAAAAAGATGGAGATAAATTGCAACTCTTTGACACTATTAATTCTAAAATTTCCTAATATACTTATTTCTTAATCAGAGTATGCAATACTTCAAAGTCATTAACTAGTTTAACAGCTTATAGTCATCATAAATATCAGAGATATGCACTTAGGGATTTTATGCACTCAAAGATCACTAATATTTATACTTTGGTATGAGGCTGAACATAGGTAAAAGCCTCAAATCTACAAAATTATGGAAACTCCAATTTATGAGATAATTTGTTCATCTGTGTGGTACTAGAGAGTTAACACAGGGTCTTTACACAGAGCTACATCCCCAGCACCTTTTCATTTTTTAATTCTGAAACATGGTCTTGCTAAATCTCTAACTTGCTCAGGTTGGGCTCAAACTTGGGATTCTGCCTCAGCTCCCCAGAGTGCTGTGGGATCACAGGCATGCACTACTACCACAATGGGCTGAGAAGCTTCATCATGAATCTTTTTCTAGATTCTAGAATTTTTACCCCCATTTGAAAAGGTTTGCATCAATAGAGCTATATATCATTTTAAGTTAATACAATACTTTAAAATCTATATTTACAAGCAAAAGACAGTAAGGCAGTCTTTTTTAAAATAGTTTAATTTCTTCATTGCACATACAAATTCCTGCCAAGATTATGATGCTGAAGTTTAAAAATACCTTCCTCTGGGGTTGGGGATTTAGCTCAGGCCATGAGTTCAATCCCCCGCACCCGCCCGAGAAAAACGTACCTTATACTAATTTATAATATATGTAATGTATATTCTCAAATATAAAAAGGAAAATATCTCATTCTGTAATCTGCCTTTTGACCCTTCACAATACACTATAAATGTCTGTATCAACAAATACAAATCTACATCATTTTAATGCTGACTAGCATATCATGAGTGGATATACACAATTTATTCAACATCCCCTCATGTTAGACACTTCCTTGCAACCATTTTTCAATTTCATAATCAACACTCTGATGACTGTCCAAATAAAGATATCTTGGTGCAACTTTTTAATTAATTCCACAGAACAAATTCCCAGGTGCAAAGTGTAGAGTCACAGGGTGCACACTTCCAGGGCTGGTGGACTCATCTGTAGAGCTGTACTAATCTGCAGAAACACAAGCTACACTGGGTATATTCATCTGTCCTCCTCGCCAATCTGAGATATGAAGTGAAAAGTGACATTTACCTCTTTGCACTCCTGTAACTAGGAGTGAGGTTAAATTTATGTCACATAGTTATTAGCTAACGGTACTTCTGCTTTGCTGAGCTGCCTCTTTTTGCCAATTTTTCTCCTTTCATTGCACAGTGACCCACAATTGTGCCTCTCTGTTAATTTTCTCCTCTAAAAGATGGAGGTAATAACACTACCTATTTTATAAGGCAGCTGTAAAAGTTAAACAAGTTAATATAAGTTTTATGCCTGACAAAAGTAAGAACTCAATGAAGTTTAGTAATAAACTAAGAATGAGAAATTCTTCATATATTAAGGTAAAGCAATTTCTCAAATTTGCCCACCAAAGTATCCCAAATGGTAAGAGAAACTCCTAACTTTCTGATATTGGAAGGAAAACACCAGTCAGTACCCTAGGTGTACCAAATTTCCTTAAAATGTCCTGTATTATTTTAAATATTCATTTAAGTTTTATATTCTACCCCAAACTATATCAATATTTGACTAAGTATTTCCTTTTTCACTAATTTGCTTTTAAGTAACATTTATGGATTAACTGCAGAGGCACTTTATTAAGGATATTAATTTATTATCTCTCATGTAGTATAAATATTGTGCCTTTTTATTTGGTTGCAATTTGTCAAAATTTAATTCAAATCTTACTGTCTCCTCCATGGAGTCCAATCATGTACCACTTACAAATTTAATAAATTTAACATTAAATATTTCAGCCATATAAAATTTTTTATGTGAGACAGAAATCTACACTTATTACCTTTCACATGATACCCAGTCTCACCTTATTTTGAGCTGTTAAATTTACTCTAAAATATTCAGTATGTTAAAATAAGAGTATACAATTAGCTACTTGTCTCATTAAATATTTTAAAACCAGAGCCATATTGAAAATACAAGTGGAGCTGGGTGGTAATGCACCACTGTGATCCCACTGCTTGGGAGGCTGAGGCAGGAATATCACTGCAAGTTTGAGGCCGGCCTGGATGACATAGTAAGTTCAAGGCCAGTCTGAACTACATAGTGAGACCCTGTCTCAAAAAAAAAAAAAAAAAAAAAAGTGGAAACTTATTTTGGTTTAATTTTTTATATAGAAAAATAAAAACTGAAAGGCATTCTATCATTTTGGACATAGCATTAAAGACAATCAATCTTTGAAACATCAGACAATTGCAAAGATCCATCTATTCCTCTGGTGATTTTTCATAGCCACTGCTGAATAACTTGAGTTTATAAAATTAAATTTCTACCCTCTATACACATCAATGCCACTGCATGTGCTAGATCAGATGGTGAGAGCACATCCAGATTAATGACCTATGAGCACTGAAGAATCATGCTACATTCACAAGCCTTCTGGTCCACGTGAAGAAGGAGCAAGTGCACACCTCTGCAGCTCTCTGCCCAGGTCCACCTGCATAACTGCCTCAGCTCTGGCCTCCAGGCCAGCCTCCCCTGAGGGCGCCAGCCTCGGACTCCAGCAGAGCTTTCTCCACTGCCCACACATAGCCACCCGACTAGGAATTACATTCTGCACTTACTAATACTCTAAAATTGGTTTTGGCATTTCCTGTATATTTCATGTGTTTCTGAAAGGGTCTTTTTTTTTTTTTTAAACTCCTAGAGGATGGTCAGCAAAAATGCACTCAAGATCACTACTGCATCACAACTGGAGACAAAGAGGTTTCCAAGTTTCTTTTAAAAGTCTCATAAACATCAGTGTTCCATGAAAAAGAAAACAGATAAATATTTATTACATGCTAGTGATCTACATTAACTACCTCATTTAATCATTACAACTGACCTATTATCCCAGTTTGATGATAATATACCAATTTTTAGGTGATTTGCTCAAGCTAATACGAGCCGTATGTAAATGGTGGTTAAGATTCGAACTCAGGCAAGCTAAGAGAAGCCTGGCACAGAGTGACCTCAGCAGACCTGAGCTCCAGCAAGACAATATCCTCACCTCAAACACTCCCTTAATATCCAGTCACACAGCTGTGCTCTGCCTTTTTTCTCCAGAGACAGCTGGGAATGGAAGGAATGAGGCAGGGCCCTCCCAGTGAAGGTCCTTCCCAACTATGTCCAGCCCAAGTCTGATTCTCTGCATGGAGAATGAGAGCTTGGCAGGCCTGCATAGACTGCTACTTCTGAGCTTGTAGGTTTTCCCCAAATAAATTCTACTTTAATTCTGTATTGTATGCATCCATCTGTGCCCTCTTCACTAGCACTACCCAAGATGTAGGTATCAAACCCCTAAACATACTGCAGTACATTTGGAAGCAAATTATAACTTCACTTTATTTCATAAAAGAAAGCACTTCATTTTGATGATATTTTAGGTTAGATGCACACACTTCCTTTTAAAATATAATCTATAGAGAATAGAAACACTCATATTAATAATAACCTTAAAACATCTTCTAATTTATCCCTTAAATTACATCCCTTTTTATCATTTTTCAATATAAAACATAGTAATTACAAATGTATAATCAGTATCTTCCAAGACACTGTCAGACTACAACAAATACTACAAAGGAAACCCCCTCCATCCAAATGACTTGGCAAACAAAAATTTATGAGACGTTGCCCTCTGCTGGTGAATGAGCCACACCGTCATGAATCTAATTTAAAAACAAAATAATAAAATACAGTACTTGAATATTTAAGTATGATAGTCCATGATACAATTTACAGAGTCTAACAGTGAGTTTTGATTATATGGAAATGATAAACAAATACATCTCACACGTCATAGCTAAAGTCAATATACAATTCCAGGCTTTTTTTAAACAACAAATAATACTGTGTTCAGTCTGAATACACTTGCAGAGCAGAATTCTACTTAGTCTTTTAGTGTGTACCAGTGATATTTACTTCTATTTCCAATCAATGAGGGATGATCTTTAACTAGATATGCATTACTTAGCATGAAGTTTGAATACCTAAAAAAATTATGAGTACATACAGACACTTATATTTATGCCACTCTTCTCCCTTAAAGTGACATTTTGACTATAATTTAAGTATCCTGAAGGAGACAGATTTCTGAACATTTCTGTGTGTCATTAAGACATATTTACATAATAGTTCATAGTTCTAGACACAGATACTAGTGAACGTCAATAATTTTATTGGATCTTTTCAAATAATACAAAGGAAATTATGAAAAGTCTTATTAAAAAGAATTCCAACAGCATACAAGTAGATTGTATGAAAGGTCAGTGATTTCTCCCCTTTATATTCTTCAAATTAATTCTACCAGCCATAGACTATTACAGTTAGTCATGTGTATCCTTCCATTTATTTTTCTATCAATTTGCATGATTTAGATTATTTTTTAAAAGTGTCACATTTTTAAAAAAGATATTCATTAACTACCCTTTTGGTTTTCTGTACAATATATTTTGGAGATCTTTCTCACAACACACACAGATATATTCCACTGTTTTTTGTAGCTGTATCTTAATTAGTTCCTTATTAATGGGACAAAGTACCGCATACCAACAAGTTAAAGGAGGAAAAGTTTATTTCAGCTAACAGTGTACAGATGTTTCAGTCCACAGTTGGCTGGCTCCAAGGCAGGGTGGCATGGCAGAGGAGAAACGGTTCGTGGCAGGGCAGACAGGAAGCAATAAGCCTGCTTTCTTTCTGTCCCTTTATATTTCATGCAGGTATAAGCTTAATGGTTGGTGCCACCCACACCCAAAACAATACTAACCAATCAGTGAACTAGTCCAATTATCATACAACCTTAATCCATATTCACATACCCGGATCTAGCCACCTCCCAAAAGCCCCATCTATGAATACGTGAGGCTTTGAGGGAATATTTAACTACAAGCCAAGCAAAGAAGAAATTTTCTGAAAGAACTACTTAGTCAACCCTCTACTGCCTGCAACCATATTTTCACAACAAAACGAGAGAAAAAAGGGTTTTACAAATATCCTTGTTTAAATTGGCCACAAGAATAGGCAACAGTTATACACATATAACTACATAAACAGATGTAATGCCAATCTTTTAATGACTCAGAGAAAATACTAAAAACTGAAATTTATACCTAGAGAAAATGTGTATCACAAATCTGTGAAAAAAACTTCTAAATAGTCACGTACTTGACAATTTTTAAATATTCGCCTTATATATTAAATAATAATCAAAAGCTCGTAAAAATAGTGAGTGTGTGACACTAAGAATGAATGCCACACTCTTGGAGGTACATAGCATTCCACTGTTTTAATAAAATGCCGCTTATTTTTACCATAGTTCAAATCCCGACCTGAAAATACAAACAACTCCATGAATAGTACATTTCCATGAAGTTCAAATTTGTTTGCTTCTGTTCAGTAATCCATACAACTCCAGGGATTAGTTCTGTTGTGGGCTTAAGCCATAACATACAAATGATATAAAATGGGCTGACTCTGTCCTCTTTTCACTAAGCTATAAATTTACTCTAAAGCTCTATTAATGAACAGCACAGTTACCAACATTCAAGCTGTCATCAGGTTCCTTCCTACTAAGTTTACTGAAGCACATACTCTACAGCCAGCATAACTCCATGTGCTTTGTAAAATCCCAGACCTGTTGCTCAGAACTGATCTTTAATAAACCCCTCACCTTTCAAACCTGTCAAGCACCAAAGTATCTACCATTCTCTGTTAAAAGTGGGAAATGAATATTAAATCCAAATTTGTATCCTCACTTTATTCATTTCCCTCTGTGTCCTTTTTCTACTTTCCCAAGATTGTACTTGCTTCATTCTTTGTTTCTCCATCTTCCGTCTCTAGTCAAGACTACAATATTTGAAATGAGCTTAACAGGAAGGACACTTTTTCTTGACTCTTGGAGATATCATGACAATATGTCCTGGTATGTGAACACGATTCAGAATTCTTCATTTGAAAGAGGAACGCTTAGCAGACAGATGGGCAAGTATGCAATTAATAGAATACAGCTGCTCCCACAAAAACAAAGAGAACCCCAGAAAGACATCACTGTAGGGAAGAGATATTACACTGAATCTAAAGAACAGTAAGAATTTCTCAAACTTTTGTAAGATATCTTTCCTGTGACATCCATAACCCAGTCAAGCACCAATGTAAGAGGGTAAAATGAGTGCAATAGACCAGAAATGTAGCCTGGAAGCATGAAAAGAATAAAGACCTCTATATTCAACTGCATAGCCTAGAGAGTCACGGGAAAGAATCCTTCTCCCCTACATCACAATACAGACAGGACATAATTCTACCTGGAATCTCTACAACTCCCACAGAGTGCAACACTCCATCCCATTTCTCTGCAATTACTAGTAGTATAAGAACATTCACAACTTGCTGCAGATATGGACTGGGAGCTGGAAAAGACCAGGCATCTGTTCAACAGTCAGTATTTCGAAGAAAAGGAGTTCAGGTGGATAGACAGTGGGCAACTACAGAGAAAAGAGAACCATGAGCTCAATCTTGAGACCTCTATGCAAAACAGAGTCCTTAAAACAAAAATACAACAATACCCCCAAACAATTAAGAAGTGAACAACCTGAGGATAATCTTAGCAGAACATAGGATCATGGGCTCATATTCTTAAATCATTATTATAGTCCTATTTTTAAAAACTGAAATATAAACTCAAATGGAAACTACAAAGTTGTTTAAATTATCCACTAGCTTAAAAAAAGAAAAGAAAAATTGGAAAATAACTTTAATAATCTCAATCTTGGCAAAAAATCATTTTCGTGTTCCTTTTTTAAGTGCAAGTCCCATGAACAATTTGACAGCATACATTCAAATGCTCCTTTAAGAAAAAAGTTGAACAATTTATGTATAAGGTTCTGCTGCAGTATAGTTTATAATCTAAAATTTTTTAAACAACCAAACTCCACTGAAACAGTCAAGTTAGGGTACATTTGTATGATTAAAATATGTAGATTTTTAACTAATATTTTGAGGATTTCGAATATAAGAAAACATTCAAAAACAATAATAAAATAAGCAAAACACAAACATACATAATTTTTGCCTGATTTAAGCACACACACATGCACATAATTACAGAATATGACAAAACACCCATCTTAGGGAAGCAGGTCCCAGGTTTCATCAAATGGACTGTATGGTGCCACAGTATCTGAGGCAGTTTGAATATAAGTCTAGGACCCTCCTCGCAAAAACCTGTCTCAGGTCATCATTATATAGCAATGAACAGATACTGAATTAAACTGAATGATGACAGTCTAAGAAATCTATCAGACTCTATACCAATGGTTCCGGTTTCTCTGAAAACAGTAAATTCTACCTTAGAATTTTCTCAGTAAGCAAAACAACTGCTACTTGTTCACTGTGTATGAACTTCTGATTCTCTACTGCCCAGCTCAAAGCAGTGGACACTTTCAAAAATAAGGATTTGAATGATTTCTTTTCTTCATTTTCACATAGGACACTCTAATTGGCAGGATCACTGACGTCAACAAAAGTAAGTGGATAACGGAACAAGAATCTGCTCAGCACCAATACTCTCCACTGAATGGCTGAATAAATCACGACTGACCGGCCTTTGTCACAGATATTGTTCATCCCAATAGTACCAGTAAGCACAGTAAGGACCTCTGTAGTAACTGGGTCCAAAATTACCACAAATTGATCAAAAAGTCCGCACCGAGGAAATGCTTTTTACAATACACTGCAATCGTGTAAACCTGTCTACAAATCTAAAGCAGCAGTTTATCTATTAAGACATGTTGGTCTTGCTTTCTCAAACTATCATTTCAGGGCTTAAAGTTCAGTAAAGTCATATGTGTAAACAACACCAAAATTCTAAAGAACTTCTGCAACATTCTCTTTTACCAAACATGAAACACTAAAGCACAACATCACATTTTCTAAAAATTATGACCAAATACCTAAATATGCTCCTCAAACTTATAGCTGTGGTTGTAAGAAGACTTAGACATTTTAGAACATTCAACATTGAGTCACTAACACTGTTCTGAAAGAAAATGTATAGCAGAGAAGAGATTCACTCTGGCGTTAAGTGAAGTTTAAAATACTTCCTTCTTCACAATCTTTTCCCTCCCTTATTCCCTTGGTCCTCTAACAAGACAGTATGAAATATATGTTGTTACTGACATAGTGCAGATGCATTCTTCTTCAACTCTGCAATAGCACCCTCCTAAATAGACAAGTTTGCATGTAATGTTCTAAATATGGATAGCATTTGCTCTCTGTTGCCTGCTTTTAGGAATAATATCAAATTAAAAGATATTTTAAGCACCATCCACTCTCACAACAATGGGCAATCATTTTCTGATTGTAAATATTTTAAATTGACACTATCCTTTATGATTATTGCAGGGCTATTTTGTGTGTGTGTGTGTGTGTGCACTCTGAATTTTGGGTTTTTTTTGCTTTAATGTAGCTTTCCTTGTCTATGTGTACATACATAGAAACATAGCTAGTTATTTTTCCCATTTGTCAATCCTATCTAAATTTCACATTATCACTGAACTGTTGGCTAAATTCATTTAGTTATTTTCTCCTCTCATGTCTCCCACATTCACTGGAATACTCTTTCATGAGGCCAGATAAAATGGGTTTCTTAGGAAACTTATTAAGATTTATTTGAACAACATAATCCTTCGAACATGTAGACTCAGTTACAATCACTGCCATTCAGTATAACAAAAACCAGGAAGGCATTATAATTCTCTCCCACTATTAGCTGTGGTGAATAAGCTAAGACGGTTATGAGGGCAGAGCCCATCAACAACGACAGGACTGGGCTGGACACATGTGTGACCACCAGGTCCACCTACCATCTGCTCGGCACAGAGGGAATGCAAACAAAGCATGAACTACAGCATTCATTCTCAAGTTGTGATTTGTTAACAAGATCTGTGTAATGAACCCTAATGCACTACTGTAGTTTTCCGATGACCCTCGGGAAAAACTCCACTGCGAACCACCTGTCATGCTCTACTGGGATAAGCAAGAAGATTGTTCTTTTAATAACTTCTTATACCCTAAAGTGTGTTAATTGCCACAAATGAAAGATAAATTAAGCAATAAGATATACTAAAGAAATGATACTATAAAACAATGTACATACTGTTGATCAAATTTTTGTAGATATTTTTAAAAGACAAATACATGCTAATATATTTGAAGGGATAGAAAATGAACTGTTAACAGCTTTTTTTAAATTAGTACATGTTTGCAATACATAACATTTACAACCCATGTATGGAGTTGGTATATGTAACACAACACATCTTAAGTCCTTTTTTTTTCCCTTTCCCTCTCCTCCCTACTAGCCTCCCTCCATCTCTTGATTCTCTTCCATTGTGCAGAAGATCTAGCTCACTCCTTATTATCTATCTTCTATTTCATTCTTTATTTATAATTCAGATTTCTCACACAAGAGAAACAATGCAATATTTAAGCTTGTGTGTCTGATTTTGTTCACTTATCATTATGGTCTCAAGGTGCATCCATTTTCCTACAAATGACTGAAGTTTATTTTTTATGGCAGAGTAGTACTCCATTAAATACCACATTTTCCTTATCCATTCATCTGTTGGCCACTTCCAAGATTAAGGTATTATGAATTATGCTGCTATAAACATGGCTGTGCATATATCATTGTGGTACAATGCTTCTTTTTACTCTCTGGGGAAGATGCCTAGAAGGGGAATGGCTGAGTCAAACGGAATTTCTAATTTTAATTTTTTGAAGAATTGCCATACTGATTTCCATAGTGGTTGTACTAGTTCACATTCACACCAACAACGTAGACAGGTCCCTTTTTCCCCAAAGCCTCACCTGTATTTGTTATTATTTGATATCTCGATGCTGGCCATTCTTTCTTGGGTAAATGGAATCTCAGTGTTCTTTCAATTTTCATTTTTCTAATGGCCAGCAATGTTGAGCATTTCTTCATGTATTTATTGGCCATCTGTACTCTTCTTCTGGGAAGTATTTATTCATTTCATGTGCCCACATGGTGATTGAGTCTTATTTTTGGGAGGTCTGATTTTTGAGTAATTTATATTCTAGATAATAGTCTTCTTTCTGAGGAATAGCTGGCAAATTTTTTTTTTCCCACTCTGTAGGTTTTCTTTTCACTCTGTTGTTTCTTTAACAGTTTTTTACCCCCTACTGGACTAGAAAGGCTGTCATTAAATGTTTTTATTTTTACAAATTGTTACTATGGATATGATATATGGGTAGTAATATTAAGAACCACAGTGATTTCCCTTCACATTTTTTTCTGTAAAATGTAAAGGATAATAGTATGTGCAAAAAAAAAAAAAATAGTATGTGCAAGCATGCCACAGTTTACTCATGATTCCCATAGCCCTAGAAATTTTAGCTAAAATTCAAATATTTAAGTAACAAATCTAGCACAATGACAATCATCTCCAACCTGAATTATAGTTATTTCCTAGGAGTATAAGAAGTGCATTGGGCATGGTGGTGCATGCCTAATCCCAGCTATTTGAGAGGCTGAGTTGCGAGGATCACTTGAGCTCACAAGTTCAAGACCAGCACGGGCAACATAGTAAGACACTCATCTTAAAAAACAAACAAAGGAAAAAGATCAGAGCATGCTGGCACATGCCTGTAATCCCGGCTGTCAGCAAGGCTGAAGCAGGAGGATTACAAATTCAAACCCAGTCTAGACAATTCAGTGTGACTTTGTTTCAATATTTTTTAAAAAGGGAGAAAAGAAAGACATGGCTCAGGGCAGAGGCCCTGGGTTTGGTACCCAACACCAGAAAACAGAAATGGGTTAATGGAGATGGTTACAAGGATGGATGTACACTGCCTTTCTGCTTATCAGGATGCCCACACCAATTACAATCATGCCAGGAAGAGGGTAAAGTACCTCCTCTACCAGCAACAGCCCCCTGAAAAATAGGGATTTTCCTTCTATCTTTGCTAGTATGAAAAGAAAAAAGGTATCTTTCACTATGATTTTGAATACTACTTATGTTTGAACATTTTTTCCAATTTTACTTACCTGCAAAGAAACAGGACTTTAAAAAAAGTTTATTTCAAATCATAAGAGCACTCCAAATTTTAAAAAAAAAAACATAATTAAAGCTCAGAATACCTGATAATAATTATTTCTAGGCCTTAAATAAATATGTGATGAAACCTGGACGTGGTAGTTCACATCTGTAATCCCAGCCCTTGAGAGGCTGAGGCAAGAGGATCGCCACAAGTCTGAGGCCAGGTTGGGCCACTCAGTGATTTCAAGGCCAGCCTGAACTACATAGGAAGACCCTGTCTCTAAAAACTAAAATAAATAAATAAATACATGATGACAATTTAGAAAGCTAGCTAGAAATTAGCTGGTCTTTTGTACTTATTCAATCAAAAACCCTGAATATGTAAAAGCCATGTGAGAGGTAAAATAATTTTAGCAGTAATCTCTAATATCCATGATTATTTTTTCCCAAGGATTTACAAAACATTACCTTCCAAATTCAACACAGAGCATGAGAACTATACTGTTTTTGAAGCACAGCAACAGCTCCTAAAATGTCTTCTCTCATTCATCTGGCTCACAGGATCCCAAACACTGATAGTTACTTGCCACTTCTTTCCCTACTGCTCTCATTTTGGGGAAAAGGAAAAGTGAATGGGTGTGAAAAGTCAGCAGAAACATAAACAGCACTCTATTTGCCCAGCCTGCTATGGCACTTACCCTGAAATGCTATTTCCCCACAGCCACCACTTCTCAACTTCTTCACTAATCTTTCCCAAATTAGGACAAAGGGACTTCCAAGCCTTCAAAATGACCCAGATGAGTCATTTTTTAAAATGTGCTCAATGAGGGAGGCATGGTACTAACTGAAATCCCCCTTCTTCATGCTAATCTTCATCACGGTCCTGAGGTACAAGGTACGTCCTCTTTAAGGGGAGGGAAACAAGAGGCTCGGAGAGACGGATCATTTGCCCTAGGTTACACAACTGCTCCACACAGAAGCAGCTTCAACACAGGTATGTGTGGCTGGGCTAGGGTTTTATTAAAGTGCACTCAAAGTGATCACAGAGATATTTTCATTGTGGAAAGAAGTGTTCTGGTAATAGAGCAATGTACGGCTGAGTATTCAGCTCAGTGGTTAGATTGCTTGCCTAGCAAGCACAAGGCCTGAGTTCAATCCCCAGCACCAAAAAAAAAAAAAAAAAAAAGAGCAATTTACATTTGGTATTTTTGACAAAGCTATGAAAAATGAAATATTGGCCTGCTTTCTCCAAGCTTGTAAATAGAACCCTTTCTTCTTTTAACTATAGCATCCAAAATATGAGCTTTAACCTAGGTGTGGTTTTACTTTGGACTGTAGTCCAAAAAAACTAAAGTTTTTTGGGTTTTTTTTTGGGGGGGGTGCGGGAGGTGGTGCTGATGCTATTGACTTTAGAAAAAGAGAATTTAATTTTAGAGATTGATTGAAATGTAAAGTAGAATGAACCCATGCATGGCACTTACATGCTAGACAATTTAATAGTTGAAATCACTTCCAGATTAAAGGAAAATCAATCTCAAATTTTTCTATTATCTATTTTTAAACTTCTCCAAATATTTGAAATGCCTAAAAATTAGTCAAAATGCCTAAAAATTAGTTAAACGGTTCTGCAGGAGTTCATAAAAGAATATTCCCGGGTCTGTGGCCCAGCTTTCCAACTCTGTAACATATCAGGCTAGTTCCTGTACAGGTACAAATCCCCTATGATGAATGTTATCACTATGTACATCTAAAATGCACCATTAAAATAAAACAAAAAACAAAAAAAAATCATATCAGGCTAATACAATATCACTTAAAACTAATGGAAAATAAAAGATAGTACTTTGGTGTCACCAATTATTACCTTTCCTTCCAAAAAGACAACATCATTTAAGCTGCCGTGGTCAGCTTTTCACACTGCACCCACTGTAATAAATACACTGCTTCTGATAGGGCAGGCAAGATATGACTGTCCCCAAGACAATAATTCCTTTTACTCAAGAAAATCAGTACAGTAAATAACTTTTCTTCCCTTGGAGACAATCACAGTGCTTGAGGCTGCAGCAACGCAAAAACAAAATATCTTCACAAATGTCTCCAAACAGTCAAGCTGAAAATCTAAGCCAAAGTTTCATTTAACAGCCTGTCAGTTTTTTGATGTGAAGCTAATGAATGCAGTGGCAAACAAATCCATCAAACCCAACATCAAAACAACTACACTTCAACCCACCAAACGAAAAAATGAAATACAACCTGCAGGCCAGCTCTTTGATCCAGCCTAGGCAGGAAGCAGACCTGCAAGTACCACAGCGGCAGCTGCACAAAGTAATCATGGACTGCATTCCCCACAGAAGGAGGAATGCTCCAGAAACAGAAACAGTTGTCTCAAATATGCACAAAGGTCTGAAGTTCAATTGCTAAGCTATCTGCTGTATGTTTTCAAATCTCTACCAGGAAACAATAGCACTGTACTCTTTATTACTCTGATATTTAAAGCTGTAAAGTTCCTAAAATAAGTAAATGGATGGCAAGTTCTACTACAGTAGTAGAGCTTTGCACACGCAGGTTTATTAAAAGCCCTTCTACTCTTCAGGAAAGTTCTCTGAAGACAAAGAACATGCAGCACTTCCCCTGTGGCAGAGCACAGATTCTGAGCACCCCCAGCTTGAGCCACCTCGGCTGGCAGGTAGAGACACAAGGCTACTCAGAACATGGTTCTCAGTATTTTTCAGTGATAACTGGGTCAGTGATACAGTGAAAAACAAAATAAGCACCTTTGTTTATATTAGCACGTTGGTCCTGCTAAACACAAGTCCCTTTTGTTCTGGAACATCCTGTTATGCATTTGGCTATAATATATTTTGCAAATGAAGGCAAAAGAGAACTGAATGACCCTTGTTGAGAAGAGAAAAGAGAGAAGAATAATAAAGGTTAAGGGGTACAGCTAGAGATTTTTAGAAATAGGGACAGTCAAACAAAGTTGCTATCAAGGATAAGAGGTGAAGTCCCCTCACTCTTACCTCTGCCCATTTTTCCCTGATCTTCTACACAATCCACACAAATAAAGAATGGGTCAAAGCCAGAAGTGGTGGCGCACTGCTGTAATTCCACCACTCTGGGAGCCTCAGGCAGGAGGATCACAA
This sequence comes from Hystrix cristata, assembly GCA_004026905.1. Classification (NCBI taxonomy): domain Eukaryota; kingdom Metazoa; phylum Chordata; class Mammalia; order Rodentia; family Hystricidae; genus Hystrix; species Hystrix cristata. The sequence continues at coordinate 96,929 of PVJO010005196.1, forward strand.
GTTCAAATCCAGCTTGGATAATTTAGCTACTTAACAAGACCTTGTCTCACAACTTAAAAAAATTTTTTAGTGCAAAGGCTGTGTTCAATCTCCAGGACCACCTCCCCCTACAAAAAAAGTCTATGTCAGAAATGAGGCACTTTGAATGGATACCATAAAAAGGACCATCAGGATTGAAGGACTAAAATATAGGCACTGCAGTAGCCACAAAATATAATTCACCTGATAATAGCAAGCCTCCAGTAATTTATATAAATGTAGAAGAAGTATTTGGAACAAATAATGGAATGTGATTTCTAACCAATCACAGCTAGCTCCCAAAAACAGGGAAGATTTCTTACTTAAACACAACATAATGATAGATCAGTAATAGATTTCAAATGAAATCCACAGAAGGGTCCTCTCAAATGGGCCCTCTCAAATAAGACCTCTAATGGTGTCTTATTACAAGGACACCATTAGAAGTCATCAACCACCACCAGAAGTCAAGCAGCCAAGGACAAAGGACACTTTCCTTGAAACTTTGCCAAAACCAACTCTATCCTCACCTCTGTTGTAGGCCCAGGTTATCCAGGAAGTGATGAATTCACAGAAATATATATGGTGCCTGGCATTTAGCAGATAAGCATGGTCTCAATAAGCACAGTTTTATCCCTGTTTGCTAGCTACTCAAAGGCTCAAAATAGGTCTCCCCTAACCAAAACCTGCTGGCTTATGATTAGAGATTTATCACAAAATAAACTTGTCTTTTCAAAACTTTTTCTATTAAAGATAGCCTTTTCTAACAGGTTTTTGGTTTTTTGTTTCCTTCTCTCTCTGTTTTATTTTTGTTACTGGGGATTCCTCAGCCCTTTTACTTTGAGACAGGTTCTTCCTAAACTGCCCAGGCAACCTTGAACCTCCAATCCTCCTGCCTCAGCCTCCTGAGCAGCTGGGATTACAAATGTGCATCACCACATCTAGTTTTAACAGCTCTTTTCTGAGTCACCAAATTAGGAATTTGGGTTTGTAATGTATGAAATTATATGTGTTTTATTTTTTATCTATGAATGAATTACAGTGTGTACATATCATCTGTGCAAACCCCACATGCTGTACCACATTCATCAATTCCCACGCTACACCACACACAGATGCTTTACCAGGTACTTTTGCACACTCAAGTCAATCCTACGTGACACATAAAACAGGTGGCATCCCTCTCATCTTTTGCCTCAACTACGAAAATGTACCAGTATTGTTACAACACCTATAAAAAGCCTAACTCGTCATTACCTGTAATACCTTTTTTATAGTTACCATGTAGAATATAAAAGGGCAAATTGAGACTAACAAATATGGGCATCCTCAAAGCTAAAAATCTATTTAATGCAATAATCCACCACTTGCATTAGTCTTGACATAAACACATAAATTTGTGTTCAACGCACAATTTTTCCAGTGATTAAAATTTATACATATATACAATATAGTAAATTTATAATAAGGTTATCTAAAGACTCATACTTGGAGATCAAAATATGTTTCAAATAATAAAACTATCAAAATCTGGAAGAAAATGTTTACAGACCAAACTATAATGTAAGAGAATTTATTAACTGAGAATAGCCAATAACAGTAACATTGAGGATATAATTTAAGAAACCATGGGATATACTAATTCCAGTGTACTACCATATCATTTATTAACTTGTACTCTCTGTGGTAGACATATGCCTCCCCCTCCCTCATCCTAATGCCTGAAATCTGCGAATGCTACTTTACATGAAAAAAAAAACAAAAAAAAAAGATTTTGCAGATTGCCTGTTCTGAAATGTATACTGCAACAAGGCTTGTGGGGCAAAGTCTTTCCCCTACCTGACAGCAGGAAAACAGGACTATACTCCTAGAGTTGCAAGGAAATGAATGCAGCCAACACCCTACCTCAAGGAGCAAACAAATGGATTCTTCCCCCAGTCTCGGTAAGAAATGAAGACCTCCAAACACCTTACATTTTGATGGGTGAGAACAACGTGGGCCATTAGCCTACAAGACTATGAAATGTTATAATAAGTGAATACTGTGTTTATCAATGCTAATTTGCTACAGCAGCAACAGAAAAGTAACCTATTCTCAAAGTAGCACGACCTGGTAAGAAGGAAGGATGGTGCAGAGACAACACCAAAAAAAATCACAAACACATGCAATTAGGAGCGTTTAAAAATAGCTGGCCAAAACTGCATTATACCACTGAACATATTTACTAAAATAAAATGTCCAGAACAAATAAACAGTCATATCCTCTACTAAATTGTATTAGTAGATATTCACACACCTGTTTCTTTCTTCACAACAGATTTTTACAGTACAGAGTTATTTCTAATTTATATATGAATAATAAAGGACTTTCCTGGTATTACACGGCTGTCCCCAACAGGAAAGCTGAGCCTGAGATCATGCTTACCCCACCCTACTGTGCCACTTCCCAACCCCACAGTTATGACAGGCTGCCTCAGGGGAACTTTCAGAGGGACCACCACGGTCTCTCCTCCTCGGTCACACCCACTCTGCTTCCACAAAGCTCCTGGCTTCTCTCTGAGGCTGAAATGTCCTATTTTGGCCAATACCATACATTAGTTATGAAACCTAGAGTCAACAGGCAGTGAGTAATTTTTCTGGTGACTATGATTAGTTGGGATAATTTCTTTATTACGTTAATGATTCAAGATGCAAACGATAGAATAATATGTTATAACCTTATGACAGTGGTGGCAAACCTATGGCACACATGCTGCAACGGGCACACAGAGACCTCTCTGTCAACACACAAGCCAAGTCACCCCAGCATCCATCCCCGCAGCAGCCACACATTCAGGTTTAACCGCAGTGCTGGCACTTTTCAATAAATAAGTGGGTTTGGGGCTGCACCTTGGGCCTGAGTCTCTAAAAGCTTCGCCATCGACGCGGCGCGCAACCAGACTGCCATCTGCACGGACCTGCCCAGTTTCGGCGGGGCGCCTGGGGCCTGGGACGGCGCGCGCAGTCTGCTAAACAGGAGAATACACGGACTGAGGTGAGAAAGGTTCGCGGGCAGTTTGCAGACACGCCCACACGCCGACCACACCACCGGCAGGGTCGGGATCCATCAACATACATGCACAAGGTTGGGGACTCAACACGGGTAACACTGTCTTCTGCTTTTCCCCCCCAGGTTTTTTTTTTTGTTTGTTTGTATGTTTGATTTTTCCTCCTCTTTCTTCTCCCATTGTCCCTCTTTTAGCTTTTTTCTTTGTTACTTTCTTTTCCCTTCCCCTCTCCGAAACCACCATTACCAAGTAGAGTCAACCATGACCCTGTCATTGAAGATAACCCTGGAGGACTAAAGGTCATAAGAACCAAGAAACACATATACCCAGAAGAAACCGCAAAAACAGACATTCCCAAGGAGGACGCTATTACCTATCTTTTTGTAACCTCATACAAAGAAAATATCAAACTAACTCGGAGAACAAGCTAAGAGGGGCAAACTACATATGTATACAAAGAAAATGATCAGACATAGAAGCAAAACGCAACCCCAGACTCCCAGCCCAACCAGAATAAATACAGAGGACAATGACATCAAGGATGTCAGAAGCCACCCAACCAAACTCTCAGAGAAGATAGCAACAGAAGTTCAGAAACAGATAGGCACAGCAATAGAGAACATCAGGCTAGAGGTAATAGACCAGGTCAGGAAAGAGATGACCAACATAATGAAAGATTTGCTTAGTGAGTTCAGGGGAGACACAGATAAAAAAAACAGAGGAACTAAGAAAAACAATCGAAAATTTGAATATACAACTTAGCAAAGAAATGGAGCCCATGAAACAGATATCCAAGAAATTAAAAACTCAGTGGAAAGTATACGAAGCCGAATGAACAAGAGTGAAGATAGAATCTCAGAACTAGAAGACAGGTCAGCAATCAGTGAGAATGAAACAAAAGACCTGTTAAAAATAGCTAGAGAATATGAAAAATGACTACAACATCTGCAAGATGATGCAAAGAGGAACAATATAAGAGTGATAGGAGTAAATGAAACAGCAGGAGACAATATGAAGGATTTAAAGAGATTATTTACAGAAGTAATGATGGAAAACTTCCCAAGCATGAGAAAAGAACTTGATATACAGATAAGTGAGGCATATAGAACCCCAATTACTCATAACCAAAATAAATCCACACCAAGACATATAATAATCAAGATTCCA
>PVJO010005197.1:0-44805 GCA_004026905.1 Hystrix cristata
ACCTGCACTGGCGCGCTGGCGCCACCTTCTGCAGGGTATTTGGACTTCTGCTTTTTGCTTCCAACTCCGTCTCCATCCTGACCCTCTGCCTCATTGCGCTGGGTCGCTACCTCCTCATCGCCCACCCTAAGCTCTTTCCCAAAATTTTCAGTGCCAAGGGGATAGTGCTGGCACTGGTGGCCACCTGGGTTGTGGGTATAGCCAGCTTTGCCCCCCTCTGGCCCATTTATGTCTTGGTACCTGTAGTCTGCACCTGCAGCTTTGACCGCCTGAAAGGCCGCCCTTATACCACCATCCTCATGGGCATCTACTTTGTGCTGGGGCTCAGCAGTGTTGGCATCTTCTATTGCCTCATCCACCGCCAGGTGAAGCGAGCAGCAAAAGCCCTGGACCAGTACAAGCTGCGACAGGCCAGCATCCGCTCCAGCCATGTGGCGGGGACAGATGAGGCTACGCCTGGTTTTTTCAAGGAGCTGGACAGTGGGCTAGCATCCAGAGGGCCCAGTGACGGGATTTCGTCCGAGCCAGTCAGCGCTGCCACCACTCAGACCCTGGAAGAGGACTCATCGGAAGTGAGGGATCAGGACAACAGCAAAGTACCTAAGCACACAGTAGAGAAAAGCCCTCCAGAAGGATCTGCCAAGTCTCAGCCCAGTAAAGGAGCCCGAAGAGCAGCTCCAGAGTCTCCATCGGATTTTGGGAAGGTGACCCGAATGTGTTTCGCCGTGTTCCTCTGCTTTGCCCTGAGCTACATCCCCTTCTTGTTGCTCAACATTCTGGATGCCAAGGTCCGGGCTCCCCGGGTTGTTCACATGCTCGCTGCCAACCTCACCTGGCTCAATGGTTGCATCAACCCTGTGCTCTACGCAGCCATGAACCGCCAGTTCCGCCAAGCATATGGGTCCATCTTAAAGCGAGGCCCCCAGAGTTTCCGTAGGCTGCGTTAGAACTGTGTCCCGTTGCCGGAATGCAGGACCGTCTTCTCCAGAACCTCAGTGGCTGCCGATGTGACAACAGGTAGAAGTGAGACCTGTGGACATTTTCACAGACAACCTCCCCATCCCTCAAATGAAGTTTCTCCATCCTCTGATCAGTATTTCAGTCCTAGGCTGCCCCGGAATACTGTCAATTATTAATAAATGACATGCTTTTAATGCACAGGTGTGGTCTCTGAAAAAAAAAGGAAATAGGCCAGGGTCGGAGCCAGAACCTAATAGCTAAGGATCTAAGGGAACCTATGTTAGGCAAGGGCTAGAGACCAGATAGCCAGGGACACACTCTCCAACTGAGGGACTGCCAGCTGGTAAAATATGTGAGGGAGCCAGGCACACTGGCACATGCCTACAATCCCAGCTTTCTGGGAGGCCGAGGCAGGAAGACTGCAAATTCGAGCCCAGCCTGGGCAACTTAGGAAGATCTTGTTTCAAAATAAAAAAAAAAAAAAAGGGCTGGGGATATAGCTCAGTGAGAAGGTTCAATCCCAAGTACCACACACACAAAAAAAAAAAACCAAGTGAGCAGTTAGCCTGCCTTTTTATTTAACTTCTGTGGAATGGCACCTGCCCTTAACTACTGTTGTCAGAATCCCCCATCCCTGCAAACAGGTTTCACTTCAAAGAAGTTTGGTGATCCAGCTTTGACATCCACTCCAGTAAGTCCAGCCCCCTGCCCTTGTGCTGTGCAAAGGTACTGGTGGTAGACAAGGACCCTTTGCTCCGGGGAATGGAATTTGGTTTACTCAGCCTGACTCAAAGGCAGAAATGGTTTCTAGCTGCTCTGGCACAGTCTCGCCTTTTGGAGCTAATTCACCAAGTCTAAGTCACCCCCCACCCCCACCCCACTCTAGCTTGTGAAAGTAGAGCAGAGAGTCTGGTTAGAGGCCTCAAGGGCCAGGCTGGGGGGAACCACACCATTCCTCTCCCTCCAGCATAACCAACATCCTGTCGCTGCAGGCACACGCGCAGGCTGCTAGACAGCACCTGTGGCCACCAGGTGACGCTGGTTCTCTGTGTTTCCTTTCTGGCTTCCTGGCCGAGACCGGAAGTGTCTGCAAGACTGCCAGTCCAGAGGACCTCCCTTCCCTGACCTGGGGAGTGAAGACCCAGGGATCTGCACGCTCCCAAAGCTTAGGGAGAAAGTAAGAAATGAGACCTTTATTGTTCATGAACTGTTCATTATCGATGGCAGGTGGGTCAGGGAGCAGGGTGGGCACTGTGGTGGCACAGGGTGGGGGTGTGGAATGAGAGAGCCATGCGACATGCTCTGGCAGTCTGGTGAACGCTCCCTACCCTCAAATCCATGACTGAGAGAACAAAGTCTAGACAGATTCCGAGCAGAGCAGAACAAACCACAGCCAGGGTGGACAGATCAATACCCTCAGTGCAACATACTCCCAAAGCCCAAGGAACACGAGTTGCTGGGTGTCCTCCTTCCACGGAAATGAACCAAGTCAAGTGGAAGCTACTGAGGCAGGGGGTGCAGACAGGTGAACTGGAGGACCAATAAAATCATCAGCTTTTAAGTGCGGAGAGTAGGGTCTCGGCCAAGGCACTCTAAGAATTAGTGTCTGAACTGTAGCATATCTCTGGACCACTCTGGGCCTCAAGTTTCGTTATCTTTTGTTGGCAAGGGTGGGACAGGGTCTCGCTATGTAGTTCAGGCTGGCCTTGAACTCACTATGTTGCCCAGGCTGGGCTCGAATTCCCTGTGACCCTCCTGCCTCAGCCTCCTGAGTGCTAGGATTACAGTGTACACCACAGCAGATTTCATGATCTGTATGAAGGGGTGAGGGGCCAGTACGGTGCACTATTCCCAAGGTTAGTACAATTCTAAATCCTGCAAATATATGGTTTTGTGTAATCCTCATAACACTTTCATGAAATGTCTATTATAATCTTTCTTACAAACGAGAAAACCAAAGCACAAACAGGTAATTTGTCCAAGGTCAAAAGGGCTAGTAAACTGCATAGCCATGATCTGAGGGCAGTTTAACTTGTTCCCAGCACACCTGGTTAACCACTATAGAACAGCTGCCTCGCTAAAATTAGGATCCAGGGTCCAGGTGATCCCTAACAGGCCTTCCTATTCAGGCCTTCTAAGACCCTGAAAGTTGACAACTCTCTGAAGGGCTGTAAAAGGGTTCACTTATCATATTCCTTGAAGGCAATTCAAACGCTTTCTCAGAGTAGAACGGTGCAGCAATAAGGACGGAAATTAGCCCTCAAGAAGGACTTCCCAATTATCTATCGCTGGAAAAAAGTGACTCAGGTGACATTTTTAGCACAAAAAAATGACTCAGGGACACGAGAAGAAACCTTGGGAGTCTGAGACCACATTAGACAGGAGCAAGAAAGCAACCTTCTTGTTCTCCACGGCCTCACCCGCAACCCGCCTTGAAAAAGGGCCGAATGCGGGGAAAGAGACGGAAGAAGAGCCAGGCTTTCTTCCAGGTCTCGCGGGCGGCGCGCGCTGGGCCGCTCGCGGGTCTGGGGCAGCGCGCGCGGGGGCCCTGCGGCTCGGGCGCGGCGTCAGCGTCTGTCTCCCTTTATCTGCTCGCCTCCCGCGAGTCCAGCGCTATCGCTGACTTCTGACGCTATCTCGCGCGGCTTCTCTTTGTCTCTCTCCATCTGTCCGTCTCTCCTGGAAGCCGTCCTCATCTCCTGTACCTCCGTTATCACCCTTTTTCTCCCGAGCTCCTGTCTCCCTCCCCCGCCCCGCCGGCCCGCGCCCCCGGCCCCACCCCCGCCCGCAGTCCCCCGCCCCCGCGGCTCTCGCTCGCCCGCACTCTCTCTCTCTTTTGCTGTCTCTTACAGGCAGATTTATGGTCAGCCCAGGGCCTTTCATTGGTCGAGCGCTGACAGGACTTGATTTAACGCCGCCTCTCATTGGCTAAACTTGACAGGCCGATTTACGAGTCTCTCTATCATTGGCCAAACCGCCTCGGCTCTGATTTATGGCTCGGTGGCGGCGGGAAGGGGGGCGCCGACGCGGGGGAGGACGCCCCTTCCCTCCCCACCCGGAGCCGCGCGCGGGCCGCCTGCTCCAAGCCCCTCCTCCCTCTTCGCCGTCGCGGGGAGGCCAGACCTGAGGGGCGGCGGGGCGGCCAGGGAGAGGCGGGGAGACCGAAGATGGGGAACACGAAAGGGAAACTGAGGGGTAGAGAGCGGCACAGAGAGGAAGGCTGGGCGAGACGGCGCCGCAGGGCGAGAAGGGGCCGAGCCGGAGGGAAGGGGCGCGTTTGAGGGGAGAGCGCCCCTGGGAGGCACTTGTCAGACTTCGCCGTCCACACCGAAGGAGACGGAAATGGCCTTTCCCGACAGTGACTCTGAAAGGGAAATTCTTAGAGGAGCAAAGGTGCAAAAGAGGAGGCAGGAGGGAGAGGCGGGGAAGGACAGCTGAAGGTAGTAGCCGAGAAAAGGCGGTGGGAGAACGCGGAGAACTGACGGGAAGGCCCACAACTGAGGTCGGGGTTTAGTTTTTGTTTCATTTTCTTTCGGGGGAGAGTGTGCAGTGAGAAAAGACCAAGCCCCAGAGGAAATTCGGAGAGAAACGGCTCCTCTCTCCAGCAGATGCCCTGCTTCCTCCGGGCTGCAGTGGTCTCCTGTCCTATACCTCACTCCTCTCTTGCTCACCTCCCCAGTGAAATTTATGAGTTCAGGATCGGCCTTCAGGAATTAGGAATATTTATGCTTCTTTGAGAGTGAGATTTGGAAGGTGATAAATAAGGGGTCATTGCGGGGTGCAGCTGGAGGCTCCTATTTTTAACATGGCCACTTTCCCAAGGCTCCCACCCACCCATTCTCTCTCACCCAGAGCCAGGGGGGAGCACTGAGGGGTGGTGTGGAGAATGGGTTTCAGAGATCAGGAAGAGGGGTCAATGATTCTAGAGAGCCCCCTCTCAGGCCTGCAGAGCTTTGCAGCAGAAAGGCCTGAAGGCAGCTAGGGGAGGGACTTTCCAAGCATCCTAACATTCTCAGAGCCCCAGGAGTGCAGTCGTGGTATCCTGGTATCCGCAGAGGGCGGGGAGAAGCCTGCTTCCCCTCTGCCCCCTAAGCTCAGTTGCTGAGGAGTAGGGAAGAGGAGCCAGGAAATTCAGAGCTAGGTTTCTGGCCTGTCACCTCCCTCATATGGAGAGGAAGATTTGAAATCTCCCACCTCCCACATCCCACAGCCTAGATCCCTGGGAAAGGAGGCTAAGAATGTGGGGCTCAGGGCATCTCCTAGGAGCCTCCGACCTCAACCTGTCCACCCCCACTGCTGGCTGAGAATTAAAAACAGCCAGTCCTTGTTGACACCCCTTGCCCTGGGCCTCCAGGAAATGAGGGAGGGAAGAAGGATCTGCTTGTGGATGCACATGCCTTCGCCTGCTCTCAGCTCCAAAACCTAGGGGTCTGTAACCCCTTGCCCAGCCATAGCACTTGCCTTGGGCCTGGGTAGGTGAACAAAGATGGGGGTCATGATGGAAGTCTAAGGAGAACAGAGAGCTGAAGAAGAGTCACCATCCCTACCATGCCTTCTATCTGCTCTGGCTTTTAGCAAGGATGGCTACAGTGCTCATGCGTTCACATACCAGACTGCCGCCTGCAGTGGGAGGAGAGAGAGAGAAGGGTCTAGACTGGCCCTTTAAGAGCCACTTAGGGTCAGAAAGCCTGGGCTACAGAGAGGAGAAGGAGCTGATGTCAGAAGACGGATGGGCAGCAAGATGGGGATTGATGCTAATGGGGGAGTTAAAGCTAAGTACCCAGACACTCAGAGGGCAGAACTGCAGATCTGTCTTCCTTATGCTCACCCCCCCCCAAACCAAGGCTGTAAATCTGCCTCCTCAATTGGGGGAAGGGGGAGTAATGAAAAAAGAGAGGCTCTCTTCTCCCTTTTCCTGTTTCTTCCTTACCCAGCAACTACCTCCCCAGTTCTTTTGTCCTCTCCCAATCTATAACCCCTTACCACTAAAATTTCCAACTTTTGGCTTTTCATCAGAAATTGAACAAATGGTTTCAGCTTGCAGAAGAGTTTGAGAGGAGACCACAAGAAGTTTTCCTACCAGACTTGGGCGGAAATGGGTTGGGAGGATTGTAGTGAGACTGTAGTTTGGAAGCACCTATTTGCCTCACTTTCTCTTCCATCTGCCCTCTTCTCACCCAGGATAGTAAGATGAAGGCAGGAAGTAGGACATTGGGTACCAGGGATCGGAAGAGCTGTGAACCTCAGAGTTGGGTGTGTGGAGGCCTCTGACACACTGAAATTCTGGAGGGGCTGTGGTGGGCCTCCAAGGGCAGCTAGGGAAGCTGCAGAGCCATCCACTGAAGATATACAGTCTGGTTTCTCGGAAACTCCTGGATCATCCCATTCCCTCGCCTCTAGCTCACACCCTGTCTGCTGAGTAGAGACAATTTGAGGCCAGTAGTGTATTTACTGTAAAGGCAGGGCCCAGCCATTCCTTATTTGTGAGGAGGGAGTTGGGGAACTTGGGGAGGAAGGCTTTTTCAGAGGGGCTGGATCTAGCAGCCTTTAGCCAATTCTTTCTTCACTTTCAGATAGAACTGTGTCTCCCATCTTTCAGGACTCTTTATTTCTCTCCCTACTTGGCAGTCTGGACCTGTTCTTAGAAGTCCCTCTCTATATTAGAGGGCAGTCCCTGTGGATCTCATCTGTTGCAGTATTACAGCTGAATTCCTTCCTAGTCCTGGAAACAACTGGTGCCTGATTCCTCCTCAGTATCCACAAGAGAAGGACCTTAAAACATGGACCTCAGCTAGTCGTACACACCTATAATCGTAGCACTCACAGGAGGGAGGCAGGAGGATCACAGCGAGTTGGAGGCCAACCTGGGCTACATAGGGAGTTCAAGGGCAGTACGCAGTGAGAACCTGCCTCAAAAAAAAGAAAAAGATGTGGACCTCATCTCGTCCCTCCTTCCAATATTCTTTCAGAGGCTAAAAGTCACCTCAAGGTCATCCTATTCACTCTTTTCAGCGTCTTCAGAAATGAGGAGAGAGTAAGGCCGAGGTGGGAAAAGTTGGATTTGGGAGCAGCAGCCACAGGACCCGACTTCCAGCCTCCCAGCCTCTGGCCTGGTGCTCCCTCCCATTGCAGGAGGTCAGCGGCTGCCCTCAGCCCTGGTCCCGGGTTGCTTCTCTATGCTGGTGATAAATCCTGTCTTTGTCTCCCATCTGACCCAGGCCCCAGGCAGGCTGGGGGTCAGAGGTGGGGGAAGGGGTGGGTGTGGAGGAAGGGAAGATACAAGGGGAGTGGGAGGAGGAGATAGACAGGAGCAGCTGGTGGGCAGCAAGGGGAGAGGGCCTCTGGATTCTGTGGATCTTGGACATTCTAGCAGCCTGCATTCCAAGTGAGAAAGACAGGATTTCGGAGAAGGTACAGAAGTACCTTCAGAATGCTCCCTCCAGCGTCAGGAATTCTAAGGCTGGGAGTCGGGTGGGGAGGTTGGTTTGGGGAGCTTCAAGGAAAGAGGCTGCTAAAAAATGGGAGTATAGTATTGTAGGAATCATCCGTCCCCCACCTGAGACCCCTTGAACATATATGTGCCGTGTGCACATGTGACACACACACACACAAGATTTATGGCCTGCTAGCATAAGGAGCCCAGGAGAGCCAGCCTGCCCCCAGCCTGGCCCCTCCCCGGCAGTCTTCTCTTGCTGTGCCTTTCCGGTGTTCATCTCTCCATTCTTCTCTGCTCCCAGCCTTTCTTTGTGTCAGTTTTTCTCTCTCCCAGGTTTGCCAGCTTTCTGCTAACTCTCGGCCTCTGCCTCTTTGTCTCTTGGTCACTTTCTGTCCCTTGCCGTGTTTCTAGTTGCCTCTTCTTGTACCCCTCCTCCCCACTTCCTTTGGACTCCCTCTCTCCTACCTCTGCCACTCTTCAGTCCCAAGAACTGAACCCACTTCTGGCTCAGCGGGGCCCTTTGGGAGTCAGGTCGCAAGGAGGGAGGGGAAAGAGAAAAGAAGCTGCTCCAGTGACTCCCTGCTTTGGTGGGAAGTCTGAGAATCAGACTGTTCTACTAGGGTATTGAAGCAGAGGAGGGGAACGCCAGGGGGTGATCAGAGAGCGAAGTATAAGGCAGGAGGGGGAAGGGAAGAAACTGATAGAAACGACAGAGTAGGGCAAACACTAGGGAGAAGGGCAAGAATTTAACGTTCCCTCTAAGCGTGTGTTTTAGGCTAACCTGAAGGGAAGGGGCTGCAGGGCATCTACTGAACCATATGAGAAACAGATCCAAAGACAAAGTCTGGAAACCCAGTCTGAGAAACAAACATGCAGTGTCCACCAGGCAGCCATGATCCTGGACTCTCTTGCCTAGCTAGAGGTTCTCAGAGGCCTCCTTCTCCTTCACAGACAATCTTGAAGTGCTACTTCCCTCCTCGTGTACCTCTTCCGCAGCCACCTCCCTTCCTCCTCTAGTGGGAATGACATCAGCTCTGGCTGCCCCTATCCTCAGCCCTTCTGCTGATGTACTGTCCCCTGGGTGCAAAGAGGCCAATCACCCCTGCCCCACTCATTCACAGCCCAGCACCCTGCGGTGGGAATGGAAGGAGGCTGTACTAGGAAGGCGACTGTCGGACATGGTGGGAAAAAAGGGGGCATGGGCACCAGGAGGAGGGAGAGGAGCCTAAAGGGGGCACTAGAGGAAGAGAGGCCGTAGCAGTAAATCACCCTGTGGGGGGGCTCCCTCTGCCTGAGCTCAGTGGGGTGGGGAAAGGATAGACATGGCAGGGTGGAGAGAATAGGGAATCGCCACATCTGGCAGGCAGGTGTCTGGCACCATTCAGGCTGTAGTCACTTTCCCAGCCAAAGGGGAAGAAGGGGGAGAGGGGAGGAGGGGACTCTTAGGGTCCCCTGGGGAAGGGGGGAAAGCTCACAAAAAGTCAGAGGCCCACAACCAGACAGAGCAAGGGAGGGAGATTCTTAGGCCTTGCTTCCCATCTCTCCTCCAGTTGGTGCTGAGGATGGGTTTGCTTAGTCCCTAAAGAGAACTGCCGGCCAGAGGTCTGGGTAGGGCAAAGTTCTATTCCCAGTGGGGTACAGAAGGCAGAAGAAACTGAAGTTTGGAGAATTCCAAATTAGACAGCTGGATAGAACTCTCATCACCAGCCCCAACTCCGGCACTGACACACACCTCCCAGAACACCGTGCAGGGTGAGAAGGCAGGTCAGGGTGCTAAGACTGGGCCCTGCTTTTCCCCAGCTACAACAGGGAAAGGCAGCGTGATCCTGGCCCTCCTCCTGCCCCCCTCTACTCAGGCTTTCAATGGAGTACTGCAGGCAGGGCTGGTACACCAAGCGTCTTTTCCACTTGCTAAGAGGGCTCCTGGGCCCAGGTGTCCCACAGTTGCTCAGCCTAACAGCCAGGTTTCCAGAGGGGCAGGCAAGTCTGGACAACTCTAGGCTTCTTTCATGTCTTGATGCTGCAGAGGCTGCGTCCATTCCTTTACCTTCCTTCTCTCAGCCTTCCCTAGCTGAGCTATTAATTCCGTCTCTCTTGCTTAATCCCAGAATTGCATAAGCAGTAGAGGTGACTGAGGAGACCCTTCAGATTGCAGTGGAGAGGAGAGCTCCTCACACTACCCCCTCCTTAAAATCCTGCAGTGGAAGGGGGAAAGAAAACCAAAGCATTCTCCTGTCGCCGCGGCAACCATAAAACCCCCAGCTAAATCCATCTTGTGAGCTCACCGCCCCATTAAGATGCAGGGCCAGGCTCTGCGCCAGCCCAGCCACATTCATTTGTGCGAATAAAGGTGCAGGAGGGGGAGGGGAGCGGGCTCTGGAGGGCCGGGGAAATGGCGAGAAGAGGTTATTTACACCACCGTCCTGACCTTCTGGAGCAGTGCTGGCTCCGATAAATAACCCGCTCAGCGCCGTTTCAGAGCAGGAGTGGGAGGTGCAGGAAGGGAGAGGGGCCGGAGGAGAGCCCCCACGCAGGTGCGCGTCTCCGGGTTACTAATGGCTGAGGCGGGAGCAGGCAGCTGGCTTTGGGGGTGGTGGGGGGAGAACTCAGTTCCCTGAGACTCCCACTGAGAAAAATACCATCCCCACCCCACCCCTGGCGCCAATTTCCAGGCGAGGGGACTGAGAGATGCCAAGGAGGCAAACAGCCCCGTAAATTAGGCATGGGGGGGATTGCTGGGGAGTCTCGGAGGTAGCGAGAAATATTATAAGATGGGGGGTGGGGGCTGGAGGAACAGGCGTAGCTGCCAAAAAGAGAGGAAGAGGAACAGAAACATCACACAAAGGCAGTTTGGAAAAAGAAATATTTTATTCCCTTTTGCACAGAGCTGTATGGGAAGGTGGCCATCTCCTGATTCTGTACATCTCTTACATGAAGGTGTCTCCTCAGCCTCACACCAGTGCTGGAGAACTGGCAGTTAGTGGGGAGGGTGGAATGCTGAGTCCCAGGAAGGTTTTTCTAAGACATTTTTGTGGGGAGGAAGTTTTGAGTAAAGGGGAAAGATGAGACCCAAACGGTAGGGCTCCGTTGTCTGTCCTGGGGAAATCCAGGTCCCAAAGGAAAGGCCGTCAAGGGAGGAAGGAAAAGCCCAGACCCACTGCCCTTCTATCCAAGGCCGAGGCAGAGAGGACAGGGTTAGGCAGCCAATGGAGACCCAAGGGAGAGGAACAAACGCCCTCCAGGGAGTGAGGGGCTGAAAGCCTTAGGGTTGTTCTTCCCTGGTTCTGAGCAGACTCTTCCCAAGATGAGAATGGAGTTTTAGTCCAGGGACTGGCTCTGCTCCAGGGTGCGGTGAGGACAAAGCACGCCGCCATCCCACAGGTAGTAAAAGTGGAGAGCTAAGATAGTGGACCAAGAGATGGACACTCAGAATAACCACCCATAGACCTTAGCAGTTTTGAAGCTGTGTGCAACTGTGAATCAGGGTGCAGAATGAGTTTTAAAAGCCCTATCCAACATTTAAATCCCTGTTTCTGCCACTCTGTCCCCTTCCTATAAGCTGTTCCTCAGTTTCTTTTCCAAGGCGGAGGACAGGACAAGAAGAAGAGACGGGAGGGTGCTGAGGCCAGTGAGTGGGGCTAGACTGTATACATCCCTACCCGTCCCCACTTCCGCTCACCCTCCAGAACAGAACCTCCCGCCCCCGCTTGGCTGGACATATGTCCAGCTGGGTTGTTGGGATGAAGGCTGCGTAAAAGCAAAGGGTAGAAAACACTCAGCACATTCTTTCTCCTACTTTGATCTGAAGTGTGGCTACACCAAAGGGCAAAGAAGTCAAGGAGAAAATATGGGGGTAGGTGAGCATGGAGCATAATCCAGTCTAGGAAGGAAGAGGGTGTTTCCTTTGCCCAGTATCTAACTCTGCTGGGAGATTTCCTCCCAGCAGAACGAGTGGGAAAGGGAAGTGTGTTGAAGGGAGGGGGGCAACCCCAGACAGGATGGAGATTTAAGGATGCCGTGTGCTCCCCAAGATGACCCTGAGAGCATCAACCGGGGCCTTGGACTAGAAGTCACAGCAGACATGCGGAGTTTTTTGGGGGGAGGAGCCAGGCAGAGGAGGGTCTTCACCGAAGGAGTGACCACTTGATCTGTTCTTTGGCTGACTGCAGCACCTGTGGAGACAGGGCAGCACCAAGGGAGTCTTGCTGAGGGGCAATGTGGGAATGGGGTCTTCTTTTCCCTCACTTGCCTTCCCTGTCCTCAGAAGAAAGAGGAATAGAAAACCCCCAAGGATAGAGGAATAGGAAGCAGCTCTCTAAGACCCGACAGGATTGTCAGTTTGGGAAATTCACCCCAAATTCAAATCCAATGAGGGAATGAAAAGAGATATTTTCACAAGGAAAGAAAAAAAAAAAAAACTGGGGGTTACTGGACATATTAAAAAGGAGTTAGTTATACATCCAGATAGATTCCCTGGGGAGGATTCCAAGTGGGTTTAAAAAAACCCTCCCTTTCTCCCTGAATCAGGTAGACAGTTTATCTGCAGTCAAGCTAGCAGCATGACCTGTGAAACCTGCATGTTCTGGAATATGCATTTCTAGCTTAGCCCTCATCTGAATAATAAGAGAGTGCACGAGCACACAGACCATCTGCTTAAGGCAAGCCTCTGCCAGGGAATAAATCAGTGAAGGGGCATCAGGCAGGGAGGGTTTGAAGGGTACGGAGTGAGGCTGATGGCCACTGCTCACAGGCAACTGACAGAAGTTGGAAATGGGGTGGGGGCACTGGAATGTGGGGTGGAGTCCCGGCTCCCTGGAATTCGAGGGACCAAGGAATACAGCTGTCTCTGATCCCATTCAGACTTGGCAGGTTGGGATGGACTGCTACTCCAGCCTCTTTACTGACCCTGTCCATGTGGAGAGGAAGAAGGGACAAAGTCATACCTGAGACACGGTCTGCTCAGTGAGGGGAACATCTTCACCCTGCGGCACAGAGACAAGCATTTAGACTGGTGTCTGGTAGTGCAGAAGAGCTGGTCCTTTCAACTGATGCAAAGGGCAGATGCCCTAAACTTTTCATTCTCTTCTAGGAACCAGCATAGCCCCAGTTTTACTTGGCCAGAGGGATTGTGAACACAAAAGGGTCATTTCATCCATGCTACATTTTAAGCAGGAGGACTTCTTAAAAGATTTATTCCATTCCAAGTAATCAGCAGGTTATCTGATCCTCAACTCCCTCAACCCAGGGGTGGGAGACCTGATTCCCAAGTCAGAGGAGACCTTTCCTGAATATCAATATCACTGGGGAAAGGATGAGGGGGAGCCAGGGGTAGTTTAATGGATCCCGCAAGGCCTGATGGGTAACGACAGCATGTTAATTTGAAGAAATAAACTGCTGCAACAGCAGCCAGAGAAGGGAAAGGGGGGAGCCTGTGGGGGGGACCCTCTCTCTTGCCACATAGAGACATATGTTAGAGGAGAAGATTAAACTATGCAAATGGAGCCCACAGCAGTTAAGGGAGAAGATTTGCCATTACCCGGCACTGTCAGCCTTTACTCTGTGGAGGTCAGAACTGGGACATTCTATGAGTAGGGAGGTTTGCTTTGCTCAGCCATATCTGCACCCTACAATTTGCAGGTGGGATCTCTCTGTACCCCATGATCTCCCCAGCAGAATCTTCCATAGTTAACTCTGAGGCCCCTTTCTGAGATCATCAGCACCAAAGACTAAAGTTCTGAAAAATAAGCACTTCCTAATGGAGATGATCCTGTCACATAAGATATTAAAAGATATGAAAGACACTCCTCTATCTCAGATGATTAGACTCACCCTCAAAGAGAGAATAAACCAACCTCAAGTTTCTTTAGTTTCAGAACCTTGAATACGAAAGTTTTTTTTTTTTTACTTCATCATTCAGTATGTATATATTAAGTGTCCACCTTCTGCAAAGACTGCATGAGATGGTCAGCACCATGTTAGGGGCAGAACTAAGCTCCTTCTGCTTGCCTTCTTTGGGACACCAAGATGGGAAGGGAAAGAGAAGGTTGTCTGCATTCCATCCGCTCTGTGCCTAGACACATCCAGCAGGTGTGGCTGTGGAGGGTGTTTGTACATAGATGAGGGATTCAGGGAAAACACATTCCAGCTTACCCTTAATGCCACTCGGTGTACCACTTGCTGGGGATCACTCTCTAGGATCACCCTACAAAGAAGAGGTCATTGTTCGCTCTGTCCTGAAGGACCAACTTATTATGGGGATAGCACCTCTAGTCACCCAGCCCACTTGACTCATGACAAAACAGTCACCCCTCCCTCCGTAGCCCGGATTCGGGGGGTGGGGGTTGGAAAACTCACCCTCCATCTACGATTTCATCCACAGCCAAGAAAAGTCCCTCCATGTTCTCCAGCAGAGCTCGCTTTTCTACATTTTTCCTAAGTCCCCAAAAGAAGAGAAAATCAACCTGTGTGTGAAATGAATCCTAGGATATTATCTGGACAGGAGATTCTAAACTAGACCAATAAATGTCTCTACCAACCAGACAGAGAAGTGAACAGAGTCAACAACTTCTTAGTTAATCTACTATAAACCTCTTCCTACTCTTGTTTCCTGAATAAGGATCAGGAGTGTCAGGAAGGTGAGTTTAAAATGCACAGACAGGGGCTGGGGATTTGGCTCAGTGGTTAGAGTGCTTGCCTTGCAAGCATAAGGCCCTGAGTTCAATCCCCAGAACCAAAAAAAAAAAAAAAAAAAATGCACAGACAATAATATCTGACTATTCACAGGCTGATTATCTAGACCTATTATTTCCTATCTTTTCTTTCCTACCTGCCACAATGTTGCTCACCAGGCTGCTTATAAACAGACATGAGTGGGTGGAAAAAGGAAATAAACAGTGCTAAAACTCAATCTGGTGGTGTGGGAGGTGAGGAGAGGTGGAACATAAACCCTGTCTCCACTCCAGCTCTGACAAACCTCCTAAGCCTCTCTCTGCTTTCTGCTCCCCTTCCTCACCAGCTCTGCTCAGGCCCTGAAAAGAAGCCCAACAAGAGAGGAAAGAACAGCCAGACTCTGCAGCCACCAGCCACAGATCTGGTGGTTGATGTGTGTGGCCTGTCACATCCGTCAGTTTGACTCTTTCACTAGATTACGTGAAATGAAGTCTATTCATTCACCTGGCTAAGAAATAAATCATCCCCTTCCTGAGGAAACCTGAGCCATTTGCCCTGCTGATTTTGTAGGGCCGAGAGCGCCTGCTGTTCTGCTACGGATGGCTGTCTGCTGGGTTTGCATGGGAGCTGCTTGGGGAATGATGTTCAGAGCCCTGGATATTTTCAGTAAAAGTATCTTATATCGCTCCTGCCTTTCTACATGGAAAACAGTACTAGTTGCGAGGTGGGAAGGGAGGAGAGGGTAAATGGCACATTCTTTCTGCTTTACAGAGGGGGAAAAACTAAGGGCAAAGAGTGGACAATTGGAGTACTGCCTCCATTCCCAGAGGTTTCATGTGGGATACTTCCTTATGTTTGTCCTTTCCCTGTTGCAAAGAATGGAGCCCAGGAAACCACCTGGAAGGCACTTAGGTCTCCAACAGGGTTACAGGGGATCCGTAGGAGACTCCCCTTCCTAAGTAGTAGAATTAACCCTC
This sequence comes from Hystrix cristata, assembly GCA_004026905.1. Taxonomy (NCBI): domain Eukaryota; kingdom Metazoa; phylum Chordata; class Mammalia; order Rodentia; family Hystricidae; genus Hystrix; species Hystrix cristata. Next base: position 15,043 of record PVJO010005197.1, read on the forward strand.
AGGAAGGACATGCTCTCCATCCAGTCCTCCCCCTCAGTGTGAATTACTCTGAAATAGTAAACCTGACTACTTAAAGTATATCAACTTCTTGGAGCCTCTGCCAATCCCCCACAAATCCCTAGACCTGAAGAACACAGTTAGGGCCTAAAAAACACTTTTCTCTTCCAAACCAAGATGAATAGGCTGCTCAACTGGGCCTGGCAGCACATGCCTGTAATCCTAATGCTTGAGGCTGAGGCCCGAGGATTGTGAATTTGAGCCCAGCCTGGGCTACGTAGTGAGACTGTGTCTGAAAACAAAACAAACAAAGAACGGCTGCTCACCTTAGCATCTGGCTCAAGGAGTCAAAGAGGCAGTTCAGAACAGCCATAAGCATAAGCTGTTGGGAGACAGAAGGTAGAAGGTTCAAGGCTCCGAAAACTGCTACCCAAAAGCAAAACCATCCATTTCATTAGGCATACGTGATCCCACCATTTGAGGTCTCTTTAGACCAGAATATCAAGCAGGACTTTTCTGTCATAGTCCTCTATATGTCTGTACCAATTCTATGTGTCATCAGATGTCATAGGTAGAAAGAGCAATCATTAACTGTGGATCAGCCAAAGGCTTTGAGTTGGACAGAGCTGGGCTTAGATCCCAACTAACCAGCTTCTACATGCATGACACTGACGGAGTTACAGTACTAGGCTGAACCACACAAAACTGACACTTCTATAGGTTTGGTGTTTTTTTTTTTTTTTTTTTTTTTTTGGTGCTGGGGATCGAACTCAGGACCTTGCACCTGCTAGGCAAGTGCTCTACCACTTGAGTTAAATCCCCAACCCCCACTTCAATAGTTTAATAATGGTCAAATATAAGTACTTTTCTATGGTTCCTCATGGTTTGGTTTCCTCATTGGTAAAACAATGGTACTAATGCCTACAACTCACAGACATGCTGCAAGGCTCAAGTAACAGTGTACTTTGTAAAGCACACGCAGCAATAATAACAGCTGCATAGAAGGTGGGTCTGTCAAACTTTTACTTTTGCTGCAAATTAGCTGGGGACTTATTTTTACCTATCTGCTCTCATAAAAGTTGCTACTAATTGAGGTAAATAGTTTTCCCTGCATACAGGAAGCAAGTTAGGACTACACCCACAGTACTATTCACACTGTATGACTTATCAAGTGACCCAATCATCTGTATGGCTTCAGTATGAACCAGTGTATCTGTCAACTGGCCCAAACCCAGTCAAGTATGGATCCTTCACAGCAGGAACCAGTATGCCCCCCACAACCTTGACCATACCTCAGAAATCCATCTTAAAAAACAATACACAAGCTGGGCGTGGTAATGCACACTTGTAATCCCAGCGTTCTGGGGGGCTGAGGCAGGAGGATTGCTTAATATAGGCAATTTAGACCCTATCTCAAAAGACTTTTTAAAAGGCAGGGGACATAGCTCACTGCACAGGCCCTGGTAACAATCCCCAGTCTCACACTCACTCACTCACACACACACACACACACACACACACACACGCACATCAAAAATGAAAAAAACCCACAGGAGTCAGGTGTGGTGGCACATACCTATAAAACCAGCTACTCAGGAGGCTTCACAAATTCAAAGGCAATATGGGCAATTTAGTGAGACTCTGTCTCAAAATAAACTGTAAAAAGCTGGGGATGTAGCTCAGTGGCATAGCATGTGCCCAGCATGCATGAGGCCCTGGGTTCATTCCCTAGGGTAGGGAGTATGTGTGGGGGGCAGCCATCATCATCATGGCACATACCTGTAATCTTAGCTCTCAGGACACTAAGGCCAGAGGCTCTCAATTTCAAGGCTACCACGTGCTACATAACAAGTTCAAGGCCACTCTGATAGCAAGACCCAGTCTCAAAACAACACACACACACATAAAACACTGATTCTCCTATGTACAGATTGGGAAAACTTAACTTTCTAGGCTGGTGCATTTGCAGGCCCATGTCTGTGAGGTTAGTGGTATCCCTGACCACTTCATTAGCCCTGTCAGAAGCCAAAGATGTGCTTCTCCTAAACCCACAACTGGTGACTATGCCCTGCCCGTGGCTTAGGAAGCAGGGACAGACACCAGAGAAGGGGGGCGATGCTCACCTCATTTTCATAGGAGCTGCCGATCACATAGAAATAGAGGTCAATACTGCTTTTATATACCACTGTCAGGCCTTCCAAGAGAGCAATTTCACCTGGGCAGGGCAAGGTGGAGGGAGAGGCAGAAACAGTGAACAGCCTGATGAGGAAGCGATAAGGAAGTAGAATAGGAGGAGTCGCCATGAACTCCTGGCATCCAGCTGTTTGGGGCTGAGGTAAGGTAGGTTGTGATGACCTCCAAAGACCAAAGTTGATCTATTTTTGGATGGCAGCAGAAAGGAAGTATAAACCTGGGGGAGTCTAAATGCATCTTCTCCACTAACCCTGCCTCCCCCCATCTCTACCCAGTACACATATTTTCCTCCTTGTACATGAGACAGGATACTAGTCGATCCTTCGGAGGTGAAAATGCAGAGCGGTCACCTTTACAGACTTCCATTTACCTGCCCTAATGGATGCGGTACAATAAGCAGAGCTGCAGTTAAATTTGTCAAGTGAGGCTCATAAATCCAGGGACTAGACAGGTAGCTAACAGCCAACCTTCTAGCACGGTATTCCCGCGTGAGGTACACTCACCTCCCCATTACATTTCCGAAGAGTTTATTATATGAGGGGAGGAGGAAAAAAAGAAAAAGGAGGCAGAGTCATTTTATCCTTTTTCTGCAGTCCGGCTGCCACCCCCTACCCGCCACGGTTCCCGCAAACACAGGGAGTGGTGAGAGGAAAATGACCTACTGTCAGTCCGATGGGTCTTGTTGAAAATGTTCTTCTCAAAGGCCTTCTGCTCCTTGACACTGGGGTAGGTGTCGTCATAGTACTGGTCAGAGGGAAAGGAGACGGGGTTGGGTCACGAGAGCTGGGAGCCCAGAATGATTAGTGACTATGTTTTGCCCTGGGATCTTGATTTCTCTCCTTCGAGACATGAGGCAAGTGAGAAACACTGACACGGAGGAAGGACCACAGAGGCAGGCAATGGGCAATGAGTAATCAAATTTAAAAAAAATAAATAAAGAACCCTAGGGTAAGCAACCCCACCCCACACTTCCGAGACTATCAAAGCCCCACAACGGGATGAAGCTCTGCTCCTGTCTACATCCCAGGAGAGCTCACGTAAGACTGATATTCCCAGCAAGTGCTGCGTAGGGGCTTACACAGCAAGCAACAGTCACTAGAAGCACAGGACACGCCTCAGCTACCGCCTCAAGTACGAAGCTGAGAAACGGAAACACTGAAAATCTCGAAAGCAAGGCGAGCCCTGCCTGGAGGTCCTCCCTGCCTCAGCTTTCTTTTCTACCAGCTGAGAGAAACGGGGCAGCCTAGCACATCTCTGAGCCCGCTCCCAAGCGCTCCCCAGCAAGGGGGCAGAGAAGCAGGCTGCTAAATCGTTCTACTCTTTAGGGGCTAATCCGTCGCAGTCAGCTGAAGACCTATGACAGGTCTGGCATTTAGTAACTGGATAACTGTTTCAAAAGGTGTCCTGCATAGTTACATCCAATTACAGGGAGGAACAGCTGGTGAATTCTAAACTAATCTCTACCTGCTGATTGATTTATGCTACGCTCACCCGGAGTTAATACACCAGGGACAGAAGAAATTTCTACAGGAGGGGGAGAATACGAAGGGAGGAAAGGGGTGTCCTTTCTCCTCTCTTTCAGTAGATCCAAAGTTACAAACACTGCACCCAGGTGCAACTGTTAAACGTAGGTCTAGACTCCTAGAACTGCAAGGAATTTCCTGAGAAAACCCAGGCAGGGCAGCAAAGGAGGGAAGGGGACAAGAGCGAGGGGCACGGGCAGCCACCTCTACCAGGTACACAGTGCTTCGTTCAGGAACTAAGGTTCCAAAGTTGTTCCCTGCTCTGATGCAGGTAACAAAAGAGGTCGAACACTGAGGACAGCAAGGACGGACACAGTGCAACCAAGGGATAAAAGGAAACATAAAGCCCAGTGCGGTGGTGCACACCTGTAGTCCCAGCATTTGAGGAGGCTGAGGCAGGAGGATTGCAGCAAGTTTGAGGCCAGCCTGGGCTACATAGCAAGACCTTGTCTCAAAAAAACCAAAATAATAATAATAAAAAATAAATACATAAAGGCTACCATGTCCCTTCAAGGTAGCCCACCCTCACACTATAGGGTGTACTTCATTCCCCCACTTTTACTTGGCCCAAATGTGCTCTGCAGAGCCTGTTTTGTCTTTTTTTCCCCCCCTACCTTTAATGAATCTAAAACTCTGCTACCAAAGTAATAAATAAATAAGGGCTAGAGATGTAGTTCAGTGTGAAGGCCTGGAGTTCAATCCCCAGTACTGGGAAAAAAACAAGGTTTATCTGGAGTAGTTTTGGTAAGATAGAATTTTTGGGCTGGGGATACATAGTTCAGGAGTAGATCACCATAAAGAAAAAAAAAATGGGGGGCTGGGGATTTAGCTCAGTGATTAGAGTGCTTGCCTTGCAAGCACAAGGGCCTGAGTTCGATCCCCGGTACCACAAAAAAAAAAAAAAAAAAAAAAAAAAAAAAAAAAAAAAAAAAAAAAAAAAAGAAAAAAAAAATGGCAGAATTTTCAAAATTATACTATAGAAGAATATGAGTTAATAGAGCCAGTCCTAAAATTCGAACCTCAGAATGTTTGTCCTGCTCCTAAGCGAGTCTGAAAGGGACTCTCACCTTGGCAAAAAGTCGGTCTCCATCGTTGTCCAGAATCAGGATGGCTTTGACAGTGTACAGGGAGGGTTCCTGAGGAGACAGGAATGGGTCTTCAGTTCTGAAGGTGCCCCCGGCCACCGGCAAGCCAGATACCTTCTTCCCATAGTTCCACCAGGACTATGAGGGGCTAGAGGCGCTTCCACATGTCCCCTAGCCCAACAGTTATGTTCTGACATTTCCCCTGAGAATGATCAACTAGTAAGGGAACTACGCTGAGGGAGGAAACATTTCAATAAAGGATGCCAAAGCACTATCAGAGACACTGTCTCTGACTCACAGAGGGCTTAATCAAGGTAGGTCTTCCTGTTATTTCCAAATATTACGGTTCAGTTATTTCCCAAATTACCCTCCCTCCCTGGTTTCCCATGCACAGGTGGGTCCAGGATGTGACCAGATTGATTAATAGGCACTGCACGAGGCCATCTGAAAACGGTGCATGCTTCAGTATACATGGAAGTTTCTGCAGTCCCAATGCAGTAGCAATGCAGAGGCATAAAGCAAGCCTTCCCTGAACACCACACACTGAGCAGAGGGCAAGGAGTGTGTGCAAGCACAGACACACGCACCACTTCTGAGTGCAGCCCAGAGAGAAAGGCATCATCCTCAAACTCGATGAAACACGTTCCTCCGCTGTGCCCTAACCGCTACCACCTGACCTGCTAGGACAAGTCAGCCAGAATTTGGGGGGGCCTAAGATCATGAGAAGATTTGCGAAACATGCTGGGGCTTGGAGATGGTAATCAGGAGGGGAGTTTTCTGAGGGGTGGGAATGGAGCTCCGTGGTAGAGTGTATGCTTAGCATGTACAAGGTCCTGGGTTCAATCCCTAGCAAAAAAAAATTTTTTTTTTTTTCTTTTTTGTGGTGCCAGGGATCGAACTCAGGCCCTTGTGCTTACAAGGCAAGCACTCTAATCACTGAGCTAAATCCCCAGCCCCAAAAAAATTTTTAAAAAGAATCAAACTGAGGACACTGGCTGTTGTAATGGAATCACAGCCTCAGCCATAATAGTTATAATTAATTCCCTTCTCAACCACAAATATATGACTTTGCATAAACTGCAGAACCCTGTTGCTCCCTCTCCTCCATCCTGGTTTGCTTCTAGGGAACTAGATAAATAGGAAAGGGAAAATAAGAAGACAGGGGAGGTAGTGGTCTATGGGTGGAAGGTGTCTGCCACTTCACATACCTTGACTTTCTAATTAACGCTCCCCACCATGGTATCCCCTCATGCTGTAAGACGGGGCTGTTGCTCGGCTACCTCTCTCCTGGCCTCAAGGAGGAAACCCACAGTCCTCAAAGGAGCCAAACATGTTCCCCAAGCATGTGTTTCACAAAGCCCCAGGGGCAAGGAGGAAAGATCACTGCCAGGACCTACAAAGGTAAACTGGCCCACGCACGAGGCTCAAGAGGGTATATGGAAAGAATCAGCCCTAGCTCAGGAGGGAGGCACAGGGATTAAGAATGGGAGTGAGGGAACTCAGTCTTTTGACAGGGCAATAAGGAATGTAAACTTTGCCTACTTGGGTGCTTCAGGGCAGCGATTTTTGTGTTTTGTTTACTGATATATCCCAAGTGTCCAGAACAATGTCTGACACATACCAAACTCTAAATATATGTTCAGTAATTGAGAGAATAAGGAAGTATGAGAGTAAGGTAAAATTTCTTGATGCAATGAGCATACAGGGGACTTGTTATCATTAGATTTCCATACATAGGTGGATTTTCTAATGTAACCATTTTGAATGATATTTCTACCAACCTTACCTCTCTGACACATTCCTTAGAATTGGCCACTCTATACACACTGTGCTCTGGAATAAACAAGGCAGAAAGAACTCCCCTCTTTAAATGTGAAACTCTGTTGTCTAGCACAGGAAAGTCCTCTAAAGTAAGTCCAAAAGATCACAAACAGAAACAGCTTTCCTGGAGTTGGGGATTTAGCTCAGTGGTTGGAGTGCTTGCCTAGCAAGCCCAAGGCCATGAGTTCGACCTCCGGCACCCCCCCAAAAAAAAAGGAAAAAAAAATCTGCTTTCCAAACTCCTAGTTCCTCACTGAAAGATCTTCCATTATAAAAAGAATTAAGATGTGTTATGTACATGTACCAACTCCCCACAATGAATGTAATGATTATGTATATGCTGCAAACATGTATTAATAAAAAAAAACTTTGGGGGGTGCTGGAGATCTAACTCAGATCTAACTGCACTTGACAGGCAAATGCTCTACCACTAAGCTAAATCCCCAACCCCCCCAAAAAAATTTTAAAATAAAGATCTTCCCACAAAGCAGACTCAGTTCTATAGCCACTTGGCTTTCAATTTATCAAAGGGAGACACTGACAGGAATGAGTTTCCTCAAAGGAAGAAAGGAGATCCAAATAAATGGAAATTTAGGAGAAATAACTTTTCCTACAAGCTTTTCCCTGGAAACCTGTGGCTTTGTCCCTCTACTCATATTCAAAGCAACCTTAAAGAACAGCCCGCTGCTTTAAACTGCACCTTAACCTGGCACAGGTGACCAGTTCTTCCAGCCAGTCTGGCATTCCTAGAAGGAACAGGAACCCAAAGAAAAGTCCTAATGACCACCAGTCCACTGGGAGAGCCAACACGGTATGCGTACCCAAATAGCCGTGCAGGCAGAACGAGAAACATCCCTGGCTTCTGCTCCTGGCTCTTTTCACTGGCTTCCTAGAAGATGTAAAGAAACAAAAGCCAGGCGTGCTGATCCATGCCTGTAATCCTAGTACTTTGAGAGGCTGAGGCAGGAGGATCACAAATTCGAGGGCAATTTAGCAACGCAGGGAGGCCCTTCCTCAAAATAAAAAGAGGGCTGGGCTGGGGATACGACTCAGCTCGTCAAAAACCTTGGGTTCAATCCCCACTACTGGAAAATAACAACAAAAAACCAGAACACTGGGTCTTCCTGGACAGGCTGATGAAGGAAAGGAGAAAGAGCAGGGCTGATGTTTTAGGGCTGTGGACTGTAGCAAGGCTGGCCACTTCAGACTGCCCAAGAACAGCCACAGTTAGGCATCAACTTAAACACCCCAAACTGTTGCAGCCAGAGCCGACAGCTTCTCCCAACAGCTTCTCTGGCCACCTCCCAACTGCAGCTGTTCCACTTTGGCCTTGGGGTAGTGGGAGGGCCAGGAGTTATCCTGCTGCCATAAAATTGGCAGGTTTAAAGGCCCAGAGCCATTACTGGTAATGTCATTTCATTTTAAATTTTTGCAAAGGCCAAGTTTATAAATAACTCCCAGCTACTGAGAAACAGGTTTCCTGGACAAGGGACTAGGCTTGACCTCCTCACACATTAAATGCTGACTGTTGAGAAAGACCCTACAAGCTTAGGGCCGTATTCAAAAAATGTAAAAGGTCTGTTCTTCCCTCCCATTTCCCAAATGGATAGCTGCTAGAAAGCTTTCGAGACAAAGTTCTGTGATGCACTGACTTTCAGAGAGCCACAGCCTGAGTGTATAACAGAACTTCGCCTCAAATGCTAAGGGCGCCTGGAAATGCCGTGTGGGCAGGCTGGTTTGTGGGAGGAGGTGCAGCATGGACAGATTTTCATGCAGGATTTCATTATCAAAACTAGAATGCACTCGAGGCAGCTGAAACACCACCGAGGAAGCATCTAGGCTGCTACAAAAGGACCTTTGGTCTCAATCAGGGGTTGTGCAGCCTGGTGAAAAACATGATCTCCCAGCACTCCCTCCCCTGCACAAAGAGGGCTAGAGTGCAGGAGCCATTTCCAGTGCTGCCCCCTGTGGGTCTTCAGGGTGATCTGCAGCTTCCTCAGAGTACAGTCACTAGCAAAAATACCAAAAAGGCCTCCTAAGAGTAAACACTTTGTATTTGTATATCTTTTCAGTGAAACTTATAGAGATAGGCTCTGAAAACAACCACTAAATTAAGGCTGTTTACAATATATTTATGAGAAAACTATGGGAAAGATTGCAATATTCTATAAAATATTGAATAGTGTTTTCAGCAGGTATACAGAGTATTTAGGGGTATAATCATTTGATTCTTTTTGTTTTTTTAATTATTTTATTCTTTTAGCAGGGGAAAAAACCAAGAAGCCGGCTTGGGGATTTAGCTCACGGTAGACCGCTTGCCTAGCAAGTGCAAGGCCCTGAGTTTGTGCCTAGCAGCACCCCCCAAAAAAAGAAACAAGCCTTCAGAGTTAGAAGATATTATTCACAGAGCTAAAACAGCACAAATAAAAATCCGACTGAGATTTCTGGAAAGTTCTTCATTCTCCACTCAGGCAGAAATCCTTAGGGCCATAACCAAAAGAGTACCCTGGTTTGGCGGCAGGTCTTAACAATTAGATACTGTAACAAGACGCTCTTCTCTCAATCCTATTTATAAAGTAAAACTATGACAGTAAAAACCAGAAGGTGACAAACAAGATGCTGCACACTTGTAATCCCAGTTAGTCAGGAGGCTGAGGTAGGAGGATCACAAGTTCAAGGTCAGCCTGGGCAATTCAGCAAGTTCTGGTCTTAAAAGAAAACTGAACACAGGAAAAGGGATGGGCCTGCATTTCAGTGGTACAGCACTTGACTAGCATGTGTGAGGCCCTGGTTCCATTCCAGTCATACTCTGCCCCCAAAACTAATGGGAGAAATTCCTAGAGAACACTCCCAGGTCCACGTGGCAAAGCAGGTATTTTGGGTTTGTTTTTTTTTTTTGCCAGGAATCAAACTCAGGGCCTTGTGCTTGCTTGCAAGGTAAGCACTCTAACCACTAAACTATATCCCCAGCCCCGAGAAGCAGGTATTTTTGTGTTTTTGTTTTTATTTTGTCAACTTTTTTTTTAATTAAAAGCTTCTCTGGGGCCAGGCGTGGTGGTGCACACCTGTAGTTCCAGCACTCAGAAGGCTGAGGCAGGAGGATGGCCACAAGTTCGAGGCCAGCCTGGGGCTACACAGCAAGCCCTGTCTCGGAAAAGCTTAAAAAAAAAAACTTCTGTGGGGCTGAGGGCTCCAATTTGCTGACCACAAGTTATGGACTTCAGATGAAAAAAATTAGCTGAAGGCTTGAACAAAGACAAGCAGAGGCAAGAAGCACAGCTCGGGGACTGGAGGTGAGTCTCAGGGGTAGAGTGCATCCAAGCATGCACAGGGCCAAGTCTGATGGCCAGCACCAAAAAGAAGAGAGAGAAAAGAAAAAGCACAGCAAAGGAAAGAACAGGAGCCACAGGTATGACAGATTACTCCGCTGACATGAGACCAGGTCTTGGTTATAAAGAGGAAACTGAACATACGTCTTAGGAAGAACTAATGGCAGGTAGAGAAGCCTAGAAAAGAATCTTCCTACCCAAGACAGATACAAAATGCGGAAAGTGCAGTCACCAAGGGTTCTGCCATCACAAGAGGTGGTATCTCTGAACCCCTTCAATTTTTTTTTTTTTTTTTTTTTTTTTTTTGGTGGTGCCGGGGATCGAACTCAGGCCCTTGTGCTTGCAAGGCGAGCACTCTAACCACTGAGCTAAATCCCCGGCCCCCTCAATTTTTGTTATTATATTCTCGATAAACCATTAACTCCAGCTCTGCCTTTCTCTGAGACTCGGCTTCCTCTGGGGAGAAATGAGAAGTTTGACCTAGATCGGTTAAGGTTAATACCTTTTCTGAGTTACAACAGACCTCTTTGATAAGCTGGTGAAATCTATGGAGCTGTATCCAGCAAAATACACATTCACAAGTTGTTATGATTTCAAGGAGTTCACAGACTTGAGCTGAATTAAATGAGTTTCTCTCTGAAGATAATGTGGAGAGGAGGAAAAAGGGGGAAATGAGTAATACTTTTATAAACTACCCCCTCTTTGCCTCATACCAATTAATGACTTCAATAAATACATGTGTGGCCTTCATAAATTAATACACACGGCTGAGAAAATGAATCTGACCAGCAGGGGGAGTAAGGCCAGCGCCACACCCCTCCGGTTTTCAGCAGCTCAACCTGATGACTGAAATGGGCAGGACAGAGCTGAGCAAGCCGCAAGCTCCTCAAGAATGCGCAGTCTCAGGTCCTATCTTTTCTTCCCCTGGTACTATGAATTGAACCCAAAGCCTCTGCACTAAGCCCAGCCTTTTTTTTGTTGTTTGTATTTTTTTGAGACAGGGTCTCGCTGTGTAGTCCACGCTAGCCTTGAACTCACTGTGTAGCCCAGGCTGGCCTCGACCTCGTGGCCATCCTCCTGCCTCAACTTCCCAGGTTCTGGGATTACAAGCATTTAAGCCACCATGCCCAACCCTAGCCCTTTTTTAGTTTGAGAGAGTCTCACTAAACCACTAAATTACCCAGGCTGGGTTTGAATTTACAATCCTCCTGCCTCAGCCTCCCTGAGTGCTGATATTATAGGTTATGGGCATGTGCCACCACGCCTAGCTTCAGGTCCTTTAATTTTTTGTTGTTGTTGTTGTTGTTGAGACAGGGTCTCTCTGTATAGTTCAGGCCAGCCTTGAATTCACTATGTAGTCCAGGCTGGCCTTGAACTAACTAAATTCTCCTACCTCAGCCTCCCAAGTACTGGGATTACAAGTGTGCAGCACCATGCCCAGCAGCAGGTCCTTTCTTAAATCTCCAAGTCAGGAGTTGCGGATGTAGCTCAAGTAGTAGAGCACTTGCCTAGCAAGAGCAAGGCCGAGTTTGATGCCTGCCACCCGCAAAACAACAATAACAACAACAAAACTTCCAAGTCAAGAGTGCTAAAGAATTTTTTGCCCAGAAGTGACATACATAGTCCCTAATTCTTCAAATGTCCTGGAAGCAAATGGTTCACAGAAACAAGGGTGGATGCAGCACTGTTGAAGAGATAAACTGAAAAGGCTGAAGTCAGACTGTGAGCTCTACCTGAGGCCTGAGAGCAACAGAAGAACTTCCTGCCATCCCTGTTGGGTAATTAAGAAGCCCTTGCTTAAATACAACTCGCCAGAAGAAAAACATCAAATGGGGCTACATGTATCTGATGGGTCCTTGGCCATAATTTGTATCATGACATCCCACTGCCTCCCCTCCATCTGCTTCTGAAAACAAAAAGGAGGACTCTAACTGAATAGACAGCCACCCCCAAGTCAGCCTGGGGTCAAACTGCTTTCCTCTCTGGTTTCAGTCTCCCCCTAAAACCTACACAATAGAAAAGGAGTTGGGCTGGGTGTGGTGGCACAAGCTTGTAATCCCAGCACTTCGGAGGATGAGGCAGGAGGACCTCTATAAATTCGAGGCCAGCCTGGGCTACAAAGTGAGTTCAAGACTGGCATGGAATACATAGTGAGTTGCTGTCTCAAAAAAAAACACAAAAAACCAAAAAAAAAGGAGTTGGAGAAAACTGGTTAACAGAGCTATCCTGACTGCTGTGGATGGAGACATCTGCAGTGATAGTGAGGGAAAAGGAGACAGGCTTCATCTGCAGCATGTATGACTGAGGTTATACAACAGAAAGGACTTCCTGAAGAGATGGGGGTGGTCAAACTCCAGCAGAAGTGACACAAACTAGGGAATCTAAGGACAGGAGAGATCCCTCTAATAATCTGATGCAACAGAAAACCATTCTGCCCAGAAACAAAGGAGGCAAATTGTAAAAATAAAAATAAAAATAAAGGAGGCAAATTGTGAGAGGGCCCTCATCAGCAAGGCATCTCATAATATGCATGGACTCAGCCTCCCCACAGTCTTCATTAGCTGCCTGGTGGGCACTCTACTCTTCCTGTGCTCTTCCTAATTACCCCAGCACAAACAGATAGGGAGGTACCAATTCTTTTTTGTTTTTTGAGACAGTCTCGCTATGCAACCCAGGCTGGCCTTGAACTCAGGGCAATCCTCCCGCCTCAGCCTCCCAAATGCTGGGATTGCAGGTGCTCACCACCACGCTGGGCTAGATAAGTAATGATTCTTTTTTCTTGTTCCACTTTCTTTCTTTCTTTCTTTCTTTTTTTTTTTGAGAAAGGGTCTTCCCACCAGCCTTGAATTTGCAATCCTCCTGCCTCTACCTCCTGAGCAGCCAGGTTTACAGGCTCAGGCCCCAAGCCTCACTCCTGTTCCATCTTTGATTTGCTTCCTCCAGTCCCCCTCCCACTAGTTTTCTTGTCAATATCCTGACTCTAGCCAAGTCCTGTCAGTGGAGTAAAGTAAAAACCAGTCGCAAGTCTCTAGATGAAAAAGACCCTGACCCTGCCACTGGGCTCCCTCAAATATCTGGATAATTGCATCTATCTTCTGCCTCTCAGGGAAGACATGGCTTCTCAAGGGTCTAGTTTTCTTCGCACAGGAGCCCTCTCTGCCTCTTTTGACCATGTGACAGCTCCCCTAGACCTCTGATATAATTTATACCTTGCCAGGGACCAACTCTTTCCCACCACTGTGAAGGAGAGGGAAAAAATATATATAAATATGTCGGAAATCTATAACGAGGTCTTCTTGGAGGGCAAGACATGGGGAGAGTTAGAAGCAGCGTCAATTGCTCTTTGGGGGTTTTAGTTCAAGCCAAGGTCTGCTTCCAGCAATCAACCATTAAAACAAGCCGGCCACAGTAACAGCACAGTTTATTCTGATCATTTAATTTGAAGTGTCAATAAATTAAACTTCAATCAATTAAACTAGGTGTGCAATAACCCAGATGGACACCCCGACACCAACATAATCACAATAAAAATTTTTATGGCTGCCAGGGACCTCACCGGGGGCAGTGCTGGCACGGCTCAAGCCCTGGCTGAGAAATATATCTCCACGGTGCAGCAAGAGGAGATTGCTTCTCCTAACGAAATGCAGGGGGCCAGGCACTGGCAAGGACCAAGGACGCAGCTGGGAGAGGGGCACAGGGGACACCAGGAACGAGATGGGAGTGCTTTGGGGGCTTAATGTAATTGATACCTCTGCCCAAAGCAGGGGGAGGGGGCATTCGGGCCAAGCACCTTTACTGTTAGTGGTTAAGGAATTTAACAAAAGCCCCATTAAGATGATTCAGGAAGCAAAGGCCACGGAGCCCGCTATCAGCCTTTAAGAGTCGCTGACGTATTGTATTCTGCATAGTTCTCTCCTTCATCCATATTACGCATCCTCGTGCATTGCGCATGGCGTGATTTTTGAATGAAGCTTGGAAACTGGAATTTTGTCACTGTTTCAGGATAAAATATTTTTAAAGAGAGAAAGGACAGAATCAGAAGCAGTACTGGAAAAGCGCTCAAAGTGAATCATCCAGCGAGAGAGAGAGACAGAGAGAGAGAGAGAAAGAGAGAGAGAGAAAAAGAGAGAGAATGAGGCTAAGCAAGAAAGTGAATATCCAGAAAGGATGAGGAAAAATGAAACCTATGTACAAAGATTTTAAGGATCTCAACTGCAAAAGTAATTCTGCTTTGAGGGGAGAAAAGAGTAGAGGAGAAAAGAAGGGTAAGTAATCATCTTTTTAGCTCAGTGATTAGAGTGCTTGCCTTGCAAGCACAAGGGCCTGAGTTCAATCCCCGGCACCACAAAAAAAAAAAGATCCCATGACTATTAATAGAGAATGGTGACCTGCAAAAATTCATTCACAATTTAAAAAGGAAGAACCAGCAGAAACAGCGAGAGAAAGGAAACTGAATCCAAAACACAAACTGAGAGCATTATTAAGCATTGGGGACTGGAGGAGAATAAAGGCTCTCTTTCCTTACAGAATAGAAGAACAGAGAAAGAACAGAACAGGGCTAGATTATTTAACTCAAGAAAGAAATGTGATCCCAGCACTCAGGAGGCTGAGGCAGGAGGATCTCAGTGAGTTTTGAGGCCAGCCTGGGCTACATAGTGAGCTCAAGACCAGCCTGAACTGGAAAGACCTGAACTATAAGACCCTGTCTCCAAAGGAAAACAAGGGGAAGAAAGAAAAATGACCCGCTGTAAATTTCCTAAACAAAGGGAACCTATCGTTATTTGAAATTGGGCATGGTGGGCATACCTGCAATCCCTGCGCTCTAGAAATCCTAGTACTCAGGAAACAGGCAGGAAGATCCCCGGGAGTTCAAGGCCACCCTGAACTACACAGTAAGACCTTGTCTCAAAAACAAATAAAAAAATAATAAATGAATAGGGCTGGGGATTTAGCTCAGCGCTTGCCTTGCAAGCACAAGGTCCTGAATTTGATCCCCAGCACCAAAAATAAACGAACAACAAATCCCACTGAGCATGGAGGCACAGGCCTATAATTCTAGCTACTTGATGGAAGGCTGAGGCAGGAGGATTGTAAATTCTTGGGCGATTTAGCAAGACCCTGTCTCTCAAAATAAAATAGAGAAGGGTGGAGCTGTTGCTGAGCACTCCCGAGGTCCAATCCCCACTACTACCAAAACCCAAAATCCCCCTATTAAAATGAATTTTGATGGGTGTTTCTTCTTGACGCCCTCTTTCATTTCCACCCTTCCCTTCTCAACATCATTTCCCCAGAGTTCCAGACAAACCGGTGAATAGAAATGTGAAAGAAGGAAACTTAAAAGAACCACAGGAGGCTGCGCTTACTAAGCAGAGGCATATTAGGTAAGATTCTGGTACAGTAAACTCTTCAGGGCAGTTCAAGAGATCTAAGGTGAGATCCACGAATCCCTGTTCTTTTCACAATGAAGACGAAAGCTTAAGAATCAGGAGATGCTGCTGAGCAGCCAGACGAGGGGATGACGGGCTGAGGGACAAAGCAGGGCTCAGAGGTGATTCAGTCAGAGCTGAATTCTGCAGCCAGTGTGGGAGGGCAGCAAGAAGAGCAATAAAGACTTAGGAAAGATTATCTGCTTCTAAATTAAGGCTCTTCACCTCAACCACTGAATACAGAAGAATTTTTAAATATTCATTTTCTTACTCCTAAGCCTGGCACAGGCTAATGCCACAAAGAAGTTGATGCATTATACACAATGAATATCCTAGGAGCACGGGGCTTCGTGCACGCAGAAATCCAACTGAGAAAGGTTAAAATGCTGGGAAAGGTACAGACAGTCTTAACTGGGGCCCCCTAAATGAAATCAAAAAGAAAAACACCAAACAAAACTGTTGGCCAGGTAATGGTAGCGCACCCATTATCACAGGACTCTGGGAGGATGAGGCACAAGGAGCTGAAATTCGAGCCCAGCCTAGGTAACTCAGTGATTTAGTAAGACTCTGTCTCAAAATAAAAAGTGAAAAAAAGCCAGGCATGGTGGTATACACTTGTAATGCCAGCACTCAGGAGGCTGAGGCAAGAAGATTGCCTAGGGGCTGAGGATTTAGCTCAGTGATTAGAGTGCTTGCCTTGCAAGCACAAGGCCCTGAGTTCGATCCCCGGCACCACAAAAAAAAAAAAAAAAAAAAAAAAAAAAAAACAGCCAGGCGCGATGGTGCACACCTGTAATCCTAGCAGTCGGAGGCTGAGGAAAGAGGATCATCAAGAATTTCAGGCTACATTCTGTGTAAAGATCAAGATCAGCCGGGCATGGTAGTGCCTGCCTGTAACTCCAACACTTGGGAGGCCAAGGCAGGAGAGTCCTCAGGAGCTCAAGGTCAGCCTGGACTACACAGTAAATTCAATCCCTGCCTGAACTACGTAGCAAGAGTCTGTCTCAAAGATGAACCTGTTTACAAAAACAAAGCCCCAGAAGAATACTCATAGTGGGGCACAGCGTCACACGCCTGTAATTCCAGCTACCTGGAAGGCTGAATTAGGAAGATTCCAAATTCAAGGCTACCTGGGGCAACTTAGACCCTATCTCAAAACACAAGGTCTGGGGCTGGGGATTGAGCTCAGTGGTTAAAGTGCTTGCCTTGCAAGCACAAAGCCCTGAGTTCAATCCCCAGAACAACAACAAAAAAAAAACAAAAAAAAAAACCCCACAAGGTCTGGGGACTCTAGCTCAGTAGTAGTGTCCCTGTGTTCAATTTCTAGCACTAGAGAAAACAAAAACAAAAAACTTGTGAATTGCTTGGTACAGGAAATATTTAAAACTACTCAGATTTCAAGCTTTTTACTTACACTTGATTAACCCATTGGGCTTCTCTTTGACTTTTTGTTTTTGTTTCTTTGAGGCAGGGCTCACAATGTAGTTCAGGCCGGCCTTGAACTCACTCTGCAACCCAGGCTGACCTTGAACTCCTGGGGATCCTCCTGCCTCAGTCTCAGAGTGCTGAGATTACAGGTGTGTGCCACCATGTCCGACTTGTTTTTTTTTTTTTTTTTCCAACTTCCTTTACCCATTTGAAAGAAAGAAATTCAGGGGTTGGGGATTTAGTTGAAGTGGCAGAGTGCTTGCCTAGCAAGCACAAGGCTGAGTTCGATCCCTAGCACCACGCCCCCCCCAAAAAGAAAGAAATTCAAACCTATCATTCCCTTTTACCAATGAGGATCTGAATGTGTACATGTAGAAAGATCTACAGGAAAATGAAAGACGAGAAAGCTTCTGTGGAAAGAGGCCATAGCCAGGAGTAGTGGTTCAGGCCTGTAATCTCAGCACTCTGGGAGACTGAGTCAAGAGGATCAAATGTTACAGCCCAGCCTGGGCAATTTAGCAAGACTTTGTCTCATAGGGTTGGGGATGTAGCTCAGTGCAAAGGCCCTGGGTTCAATCTGTAATACCCACACGAAAGAAAAGAAAAGAAAAGAAAAGAAAAGAAAAGAAAAGAAAAGAAAAGAAAAAGAAGAAAAAAAAGAAAGGCCAAGAGTTCAAGTTAAGAAAGGAGCTGGGGGGTTGGGGTTTTAGCTCAAGTGGTAGAGCTCTTGCCTACCAAGCACATAGGCCCTGAGTTCAATCCCCAGCTACCTCCAAAAAAAAAAGAGGCTGGAAGTTAAATTCCTCCATTTACAGACACATACATACATACATACATACACACACGCACGCACGCACGCGCACACACACACACACGCCTCTCCAAAATGCTAAACAGGGCACTTCAGAAAGAAATACTCTGGTCCAGTTCTACAGAATAAGTATTTTTATATGAACACGCAAAAAAGGATATGAGAGCTAATACACCCTTTTAGTCACCACATTCTCATCGAAGCAGAGAGGGGAAATTAGCACCCTAGATTCCACAGTACGAATTCTAAAATCTGAAAAAATAAGAGAATAAGGAGTCTGGAAAATATTCCACAACCCACGCTAATTCTATCGGGTATTCCAGAACTTCGACGGAATGCTCATTCTCTATGGCAGACCTACACAATACAAATTACCAGGAAACCGAAGAGAAAAGTTTTTTGAAGGAGACTGACGGGGAAAACCAAAATTCTGGAAACCACAGGGAGAAGTCTGATGCCAAACACCTGTATTCTGTTTGTTTGTTTGTTTGTTTTAACAATTTGATGCGAACATGGATGTTTGGTGAAATCCAAATCAGGATACCATCCCCAATGCTAAGAACCGGGGAAACCTGAAGGAACCCGACCCCGTGCGTGTAGGACTCTAAGGACAGCGTGCGTCCCCTCAACTTTCCACCGACTGCCCCGTCTCCGGCAGCGCTTCCTACTCTAAAAACCACGGCTTTAGGTCCCGCACTAGGCCGCACTCTGATTCCATTGGCCCGCAGAACCTACGGTCCCCGAAGATTACCCGGAACTCCCCTTTCTCCCCCTCCCAGTCGTCTGAACCTGATTCCCAGCCCCTCTGCGCACCCCAGCAGCTCCACTGCCCCTCCGGCTCCTACCAAAATATGCACCTCCATCTTGCCCCGCAGCTGGTGCCGACGTGGAGCCGCAAAAGCAATGCCACCGCTGATTGGTCCTGAGTCCCCACTAGGCCCCGCCCATTATGAGGATCATTGGATAATGACAAGTCACCTATTGATATTCTGACCAATTAACGTACTATCTTGCTTAGCGGAAGCAAGGTGTCCAGCCAGATGGCACAGCGTTTGATTGTCAGCTTGAACACTCAATAAAACGCTAAAACCTCACAACTGAAGGGGCGAGAGGGTCAGTGGACGGAGCTGTTTCCATGGGGAACGGAGGAAGCGCTTGTTAATTTTCAATTGGTGGGGCAGAAGGCACGTGACATCGATGGATTGGTGCAGTGGCTTTGATCGCACTCTCTTTAGGGGGCGCTAGGTCCCCTTAGCCTTTAACTCTGGCTTTTCCGGGAGAAATCCTATCTAATCCGTATTTCCAGCGCCTCTGATAGGTCCGCCTGATACCCGCGGCTTCTGTGGCGAACGGAAAGCTCTGCCTTGAGGCGCCCTCGGGTCACTCCAGCTTTCTCACAGAAAGTCTGCACCACCGGAGTCAGACCCAAGACACCCCAACGCGTTAATTAAATAAACCAAGGCCTCCAGAAGTTGGTCGTCACACTAACGAACTCCCCAAAGTGCAGTCCCAGTCTTTACTGAGCTAAATCCCCAGCCCCACAAGGCTTTAAACTACTTTCTTTCTTTCTTTGAGACAGGGTCTCACTTTGTAGTCCAGGCTGGCCTCGAACTCCAAGTGATCCTCCTGTCTCGGCCTCCTGAATGATGGAGTTACAGGTGTGTGCCACAACCCCCGACTCCAGTGAGTTTGTGAAGGCATGGGGGGGTGCTCATTTTGAAATAAAATGATAGCGCTGCTTTTGAGACCAAGGAAGAGAGAGTAGGAGGGGCAGAAGGCAAGAGATTAGAATAGCTGTATTCGGGCTGGGGATTCAGTTCAGTGGTTAGAGTGCTTGCCTAGCAAGCACAAGGCCCTGAGTTCGAACCACAGCTAAAAAAAAAAAAAAAAAAAAGAAAGAATAGGTGTATTCTGCCGGTTTAAGGAGTAGGATCTGTGGTTTTCCAGGAAGGACAAGACGTTGCACAATGAAAAAAACAAAACATTAAAAATAAAAAAGAGAGAAGTTTACTGAATGCTGGGATTTCACAATGGGGAGGAGTTTTTATGAAGTTCAGTTTCCTCTACCCTTAAATTCCCTAGTACTAGCACTGCATAGAATTAATTAATGGGGAAGTTTAGTATGGTGGCACCCCCTGTGGTCCCAGCTACTTGGCAGGCTAAGGCAGGAGGGTTGGTTTAGAGTCCAACATGGGCAACATAGCATGACCTCCATTTGTTAAAAAAACAAGCAACAAAGCCAGGCGTGGTGGCACACACCTGTAATCTCAGCATTCATGAGGCTGAGGCATGAGGAATGCTGAGAGTTCTAGGCCAGTCTGAACTACATAGCTAAGCCTGTCTCCAAAAACAAAACAAGGAGTTGGGGATTTAGCTCAAGTGGTAGAGTGCTTGCCTAACTAAGCACAAAACCCTGAGTTTGATCCCCAGCACCCAAAAGAACAAAAACCAAACAAACAAAACAAAAAACCAGCAAGGCATAGTGCTGCCTGCCTATAATTTCAGCAGATAGGAGGCTGAAGCAGGAGGATCACAGCGAGTTCAAAACTAGCCTGGGCTATATAGTGAGTTCAAGGTCAGCCCAGACTATAAGGTGAGACCTGTCTCAAAACAAAACTTATGAAGTAGATGGTTATTATACACATTTTACAGATAAGAAATTGGAGCAGTTAAATAATTTACTTAAAACCATACGAGTATCAGTTGCCAGCCATACATTTGGGTGCAGGAGATCTGGTTCTAAAACCCTGTTCTTGCCCACAGTCTCTCTTGTCATTTGTAGTATAGTCTCTTGGACACCAGTCCTGCCTGAAGGGCCCTAGGCCAGCAGACATACATGTCCTAAGAGGCTCCTGGCCAGAAAAATGTGATGTGATCCTTAAGTGTCACGATTGACTCCTCCACTTCAGTGGACTAATTGACAGTTGAGGGGCTGGGGATTTAGCTCAGTGGTGGAGCACTTGCCTAGCAAGCCCAAGGCCCTAAATTCGATCCCCAGCACCACCAAAAAAATAAAATAAAATAATTGACAGTTGGGTGGGCGTGAGACAGGATCTGGCTGTGTAGCTCAGGCTGGTCTTCAGCTCATTATGTAGCCAGGCTAGCCTTGAACTTGTGGCGATCCAACTGCCTCTGCCTCCCGAGTGCTGGAATTATAGGCATGCACCACCATGCCCAGCTGTGACTGACAATTGTTAACAGACACTATTCCAAAAGATGGCTGATTTTTAACTCTACAACCTGTTGGGTGATTTTGCTGGGGGTAAGGGGAAGCTCGGACTCCAAACCTTAGTTCCTGTAGTAACTTTGCCACATCCCTGGCCCTCTGTGAATGGGCTACAGTTGACACTTCAGGAAGAGTGCTGAGATCACAGGCCTGTGCTACCATGGCTGGCTCAATGTTTCTTTTTTTTCCTAAACATTGTAAGAGGTGTGGTTGGCTGGGAGTGGTGGCACAGACCCAGCATGCTGGGAGGCTGCACCATGAGGATCACAAATTTGAAGCCAGCCTGGGGAATTTTTTTTTTTTTTTTTTTTTTTTTTGGTGCCAGGGATCGAACTCAGGGCCTTGCACTTGCTAGGCAAGCACTCTACTACTGAGCTAAATTTTCAGCCAGTCTGGACAATTGAGCAACTTAGCAAGAACGAACCTGAAATATAAAAAGAGCTAGGATGTAGCTCAGTGGTATAACACTAGTGATAATAAAAATAATAATGATAATGAAAAAGCCAGCCTGGACTACACAGCGAGACCCTGTCTCAGAAAAACAATATTAAAAAATATATATATATATAATTATGGGGTTTTTGGTGGTTTTGTTTTGGTTTTGTTTCTGTAGTGCTGGGGACTGAACCCAGGGCCTTGCACACAGTAGGCAAAGGCTCCACTGAGCTACACCCCCAGCCCAAAGCTGTTTTTTGTTTGTTTGCTTATTTTTCAGTACTGGGGCTCTAACCCAGAGACTCTCTACCACTGAGCTACATCCCCAGCTGCTTTTTTTTTTTTTTTTTTTAAGACAGAATCTTGCTAAATTGCTAAATTGCCCAGGCTGGACTCAGATTTATGATTCTCCTGCCTTAGCCTCCCAGAGTGCTGGGATCACAGACATGCATCATCATACCCAACTCCGAAGGTTTTTTTTGGAGGGTGGGGGTAAAAAAATTCTTACCAAAATGGAGATAAAGTGAGGATAAAACAAGGTGTGTGAACTGCTAGATATTCCAATATTGTTATTTATTATATATAATGCTTTTAATAATTTTTTTTTTTGAGACAAGGTCTCACTTTGTAGTGCAGGCTGGCCTTGAACTTGCTATGTACCCCAGGCTGGCCTCAAACTCATGGCACTCCTTCTGCCTCAGCCTTTCAAATGCTGGGATTATAGGTATGCACCACCACACCAGGAAATATTTTTTTGTTTTGAGACAGGATCTCACTATGTAGTTCAGGCTGGTTTTGAACTCACTATGTAACCCAGGCTGACCTCGAACTCCTGGTGATCCTCCTGCCTCAGCCTCTGATTGCTGGGATTACAGGCATGTGCCACCATAGCCAGTTTATTATACATAACTGAATACCATTAAACACTTTGGAGAAGAAGCATGAAATTAGAAAAATAATTTTTTAAATTGAGGTGAAATGGAGTTGGGGATTTAGCTCAGTGGTAGAGTGCTTGCCTAGCAAGCACAAGGCCCTGAGTTCGATCCCCAGCACCTCCCCCAAAAAATTGAGGTGAAATGAACGTAAAAATTAATGACTTTAAAGTGTACAATTCAGTGGTACTCAGTACATTCTCAGTCTTGTACAACCACTACCTCTCTCTAGCTCCAAAATATTTTCATCACCCATAAAGAAAACAATATATCTATAAAACAGTCATTCCCTGCTTCCCTGTCAACCCAGCTCCAGTGAACACCGATGTGCTTTCTCTGTCTCTGTAACCATTTCAAATAAATGAAAGCATACAATATGTGACCTTTTGGGTTTTGTTTGTTTTTTGTCTTTCTTTTTGGTGTTTTTGAGGCAGGGTCTCACTATGTAGTCCAGGTTGTCCTTGAACTAACTATGTAGCCCTGGTTGGCCTTGAAGTCATAGCGATCCTCCTGCCTCAGCCTCCTGAGTGCTGGGATTACAGGGATATGCCACCATGCCCAGCATATTTTTGGTTTTTTTAAACAGCATCCAGTGGATAGAAGTGGTATCTCATTGTGGTTTTGATTTGCATTTCCTAAATGACTAATGATTTTAGCATCTTTTTGATGTGCTTGCTCATTTGCATTTTCTTGGGGAAAATGTCTATTCAAGTCCTTGGCCCATTTTTAGGTTGAGTTGCCTTTAGTTGTTGTTGTTTAGTGTATTCTAAATACTAGGCCCTTAGCAGATGCATGAGTTGCCAATATTTTCTCTTATTCTGTAGGTTGTATGGAAGCAATTTTAATATCTTTTTTTTTTTTTTTTTTTCCGGTGCTGGGGATCGAACTCAGGCCCCTGTGCTTGCCAGGCAAGCACTCTAATCACTGAGCTAAATCCCCAGCCCCTTGGAAGCAATTTTAAAATGATTAACTTCACAGCTGTGTGTGTGAAAGAGAAATGAAAGACAGAAACCACCAAGACTGGCACTGCAGTTCTTCAGCATACAGGGAACACAAAACCAGAACAGTTAGAAAATGCCCCAGCTGGGTGTGGTGCCTATAATCCCAGCACTCGGGAGGCTGAGGCAGGAGGATCGCCAAGAGTTTGAGGCCAGCCTGGGCTACATAGTTCAAGACCAGCCTGAACTATATAGCAAGACCCTGCCTAAAAAAAAAAAAAAAAAAAAAAAAAAAAAAAAAAAAAAAAAAAAAAAAAAAAAAAAACCACCTGAAAATAAATGCCTCAAAAGATACAGCTCAACAACAACAAAAAAAGATACAGCTCAGTATGAAGACCCTGGGCTCCATTCTCCCACAAAAGCTGGGGTGGGGGTAGAGACAGAGAGAAAGAAAAACAGAAAGGAAAGGAGAGGAAAGAAAAGGAAAGGGAAGGGAAGGGGGGGAGGGAAGGAAAATGCAAAATATTGTGTGCCACAGGTGAAGTTGGGAAAAGTCAAAATGTAATGGATTATATCAGCCATTTTTAGAAGCAGGAAATGATCTGATGTGGTTTCAGGAAAGCATAATTCTATCAACATACCTAAAGCTGTAGCAAACTAATCACTCAAAGTTAAATGGCTGGAGCACTAACACAATCAAACTCTAACCCAATCAATTATAACATACCTGAAGGGGATATAAACAGAATCAATTCTATTAACTTGGCTAGAGTTGAAACCCAATCAATTGAATTGTGCCTTGTCTTCATAGAAGGAGGAATGGGGAGGTGCTCCCAGATCCCCCCTACGATTTGTTGGTATTTCTTCAGTGACATTTAGGGAAGACACCAACATTGGCCAACATGAATGAATGTCTTACATCTTTATAATGGAGGTGGATGCAGTTCTATTAGTCATGAAAATTATCCAACTAATTCCATTTGTTCACTAAGCTTCTGATTATCATATTTGCCTTCCAAAGTGGTCAACTGTTTTGATTAGCCAATAGGACTGTCTAGGCCACTGTATTTTACATAGACATATGTAAATAAACCATTTAAATTTGGTCAATTTAAGTGTTTCCAAAATAAATTAGCTGACCAAAATTGAACCTCTGGACACTTAAACCAAAGCCTGGATCAAATCAGAAAACAAATCAGCAAGCTAGGTATGGTGCTGCAGACCTGTAATCCCAGCATTTAGAGGCTGAGGCAGGAGGATCGGTAAGAGTTTGAGGCCAGCCTGGGCTACCTAATGAGTTCAAAGCCAGCCTGAATGGTATAGGAAAACCTTGTCTCAAAAAACAAACAAATAAACAAAAAAATAGCTGGACATGATGGTGCATGCCTGTAATCCCAGCATTTGAGAGGCTGAGGCAGGAGGAGCACCCAAGTTCAAGGCCAGCCTGGGCTACAGAGCAAGACCATGTCTCAAAACAAAACAAAACAAAAAAACCCAAACAAACAAACAACCACCAAAAGACCATAAAGAGAAAGATTCCTGGGGTTATATAGCTGCTGCTTTCATCCAAAGGGATGGGCTGGAAGTGCTGCCTGGGTGGTCCATTTTCCCTTAGGGAGCTCCTCAAACCCAGGGCCTTGTGCATGCTGATCAAACACCTGGCCACTGAGTGACACTCTCGACCCCTAGATGAACCTGGATGGCTACCTTGAAATCTGGCCTAGTCTCTGAATTACTCTGTCACCCTTCCTCGGGACTGAGTTCAATATGGTCAGAGGTATAGAAAGTGTTACTGAAGCAGAACTCAGGCAGAAGCCGTTTCTCATCTCGCAGAGGGCAGGGCCGCCTCTTGTATCCTAATATGGCAGAAGGCTGATGCATTTGACGCTGGAAAGGTAAGAGTCTCTGATCACATCTATTTCATCAATGAAATGCAAAGCACTTTCTTCTGCTAATAGGCCAGGGGCTGCGACTCATACCTGAAATCCCAGCTATTCAGGAGGCTGAGGCAGGATTTCAAATTTAAGGCCAGTGCAGCAATTTAGGGAGACCACATCTCAGAAAGGGGGGTGGGGATGTAGTGCATTGGTAGACAGCCCCTGTGGGTTCGATTTCCCAGGACTGCAAAAATAAATAAGAGGTAAGTGGAGACAGTGTAGGAGATTTTAGGAGAGGTGTGAAACAGTGTTGGCACAGAATAGAAAAGAGAATTTACTGGGAAAATAAAGAATCATTTTGGAGGGTTGAGTTTTAGGGGCATAAATTTCCTTTGCAGGGGGCTTTTTTTGTTTTTGAGACAAGATCTTGCTATTTAGTTCAGGCTGGTCTCAAACTCATGGCAATCCTCCCGGTTCAGCCTCTTGGGTGCTGGGATTACAGATGTGTACCACCACACTCTGCTCAGGCCTTTTTATTGTTTATTTTGAGTCAAGAGCAACTAAATTGATAAATTGCCAAGGCTAGGATGAATTTGGAAGAAGCAGATTTTTTTCTTTTTTTTTTTTTGGTGGTGCCGGGGATTGAACTCAGGGCCTTGTGCTTGCAAGGCAAGCACTCTAATCACTGAGCTAAATCCCCAGCCCCCTCTAGGATGAATTTGGAATGGATCCTCTTGCCTCAGCCTCCCAGAGTGCCAAGATGACAGGCATGTGCCACCACGCTCAGATTTGGGGCTATAAATTTATTTATTTATTTATTTATTTAGGCGCTGGGGATTGAACCTATGGTCTTGTGCTTGCAAGGCAAGCACTCTAACCACTGAGGTAAATCCCCAGCCCCAAGGGGCTATAAATTTTTTTTTTAATTTTTTTTTTTTTTTTTTGGTGCTGGGGATCGAACTCAGGGCCTTGTGCTTGCAAGGCAAACACTCTAACCACTGAGCTAAATCCCTAGCCCCTTTTTTTTTAAATTTTAAACCAAGAACATGTATTGGTACATTTTACATACAATGGTCACATTCATCACATTTATTTTGTACCTATACATGATGCATCTTGGTAAGGGGCTATAAATTTAAAGTGATACTAGTCAGCAAGATTGTGAGATTTTTCTCCAATATTTAGCTGGCCAGGTGTTGATGTGGAAAAGCTGAATTGCTAGCTCTAACTTGGATTGTGTGTTTTTTTTCTTTCCAGGAAAGTTTGGTGAATGTTAACAATGTCTACAAATTTATAGTTCTAGATATAAAGGGCAATGGATGAATTATTTAAAAAATAGAAGGGCGCCGGGGATTTAGCTCAGTAGTTAAAGTGCCTGCTTTGCAAGCGCAAGGGCCGGAGTTCGATCCCCAGCACCAAAAAAAATAAAAAATAGAAGGGGGGCTGGGGATTTAGCCTAGTGGTTAGAGTGCTTGCCTTGCAAGCACAAGGCCCTGAGTTTGATCCCCAGCAGCAAAAAAAAAAAAAAAAAAAAATAGAAGGGGCTGGGGATTTAGCTTAATGGTAAAGTGCTTTCCTAGCAAGCCCAAGACCCGGAGTTCCATCCCCAGCACACCCCCAAAAATAAAATAAACTGGGCGTGATAGTGCATGCCTGTAATCCCAGCATTCCAGAGGCTGAGGCAGGAGGATTACCAGAAGTTCAAGGCCAGCTCGGACTACATAGTAAGACCCAGTCTCAAACACAAACACACACACAAATAGCAATTTGGAATGTAGTTTAGTAGTAGAGGACTTGCCTAGAATGCACTGGGTTTGATCCCCAGCACCACTAAATAAATAAACAGAATAAAAACACAGTGCCAATGGTTTAGAGGTCCTTGCAGGAGGGGGCATTAGGGTAGAAGGAGGACAAGGGTGTTAAGGTAAAAAAAGGATAAACAGGGTATGAGATGTTTAGAGCAGCACAATTCATAATAGCTAAATCTTGGAAGTGGCCTATATGTGCATCAACAGATGAATGGATAAAGACAATATGGCATTTATATACAATGGAGTAATTGCTATAAAGAAGGATAAATTTGAGTCATTTGCAGGAAAAGGGATGCACCTTGAGGCTATAATGTTAAATAAAATACATCAAACAAATTTAAATACAGTATTGCTTGGTTTCTCTTATATGAGAAACCTAAAATACAAATAAGGGGGACAATAATGGATAATAGGAAATAGAGAGCTAGATCGTTTACAAATGTAAAGGGGAGCCAGGTGTGGTGTGCGCCTGTAATCCTAACACTTGGGAAGCTGAGGCAGGAGGATTGCCATGAGTCTGAGGCCAGCCTGGGCTACATGGTGAGACACTGTCTCAAAAAAAAGGAAAAGAAAAGAAAAAGAAAAGAAGGGCTGGGGATTTAGCACAGTGGTTAGAGTGCTTGTCTGGTGAGTAGAAGGCCCTGAGTTTGATCCCTGTACCAAAAAAAAAAAAAAAAGGATCAAACTCAGGGCCTTGTGCTTGCTAGGCAAGAACCACTGACTGAAATCCCTAAGCCAGGACTCTCTCTCTTTGGTTGTTTTGGCCAAGAGGATTGCTGTCAAGACTGGAAGTCTCGGGGCTAGGGATTTAGCTCAAGCGATAGAGCACTTGCCCAGCAAGTGCAAGGCCCTGAATTTGATCCCTAGCATCAAAAAAAAAAAAGAAAGAATGAAAGAAAGAAAAATATTTAAATGAGGTTAACCAGAAAAGGAGTTAAACAAGTGGAAGATGTACATGAGCTGAAGCAGCCAGAAAAAATCTTGTGGGACTAGATCCTGCATTGAACTGGGCCTTGGAGAAGAGCTCAGAAGGGAAGCAACATTGATGTACTTTCCGTAACACACACCGTGTGTACATTGCCTCATCTCACCCCACACATCCTATGACGGAAGCTTCGTTCTCCCCATTTACCAAGGGGAAAATGAGACTCAGAGAGGTTAAAGAATTTGCCCAAGTCTGCACCATGAAGTGTTGAGCTGAGACGGAAACCCCGATGTCTCTTTCTTTCACTCAGACTGGTGGAAGGACAAACAGGGTATTCTGGATGAAGGAGAGGCTGAAACAAGCAAGATGATTGCACACAGGGGTAATTAAATAGCCAAGCGTCGTCCTCCTCTGAGGTAGGACTTCCTAGGTGGCCCACGCACCGTGGAGCATTGCGACAATGGGGTGGGGTAGGGGTTTTGGGGTTCCTGGAAGGTGACTGAAGCCCATTAACCTGGCACTGTGCCCGCTGTGTGGCCAGCCCTAGCCCCACCCAACAGTGCTGGGATGAAGAGCTGGGGCCTGCAGGCCAGTTCCTGGAAGTCCAGCCACCTACATGGCCCCACAGTCCAGTCTTGATTCCTTCTCAGATCAGGCTGCCTACTGCCTTTAGCTCTGTCTCAAGCATTTCAGAGTCTGGCCTCCAGGTATACTCATCTCCTACTCATCTCCTTTTTTTTTTTTCCTCTGTGGTACTGAGAATTGAACTCCAGACTTTCCACATACTGGGCAAGGACTCTGCCACTGAGCTACATCCCCAGCATTTTTTTTTTTTTTTTTTTTTTGAGAGAGAGGCTTTTACTCTGTAACTCAGGCTGGCCTTGAACTCCTATATAGCCCAGGCAGGCTTCGAACTTATGGCAATCCGTCTGCCTCAGCCTCCCAAGTCCTGGGACACAGGCTTGTGCCACCATACCTGGCTTCTAATTTGGGGGATGGGGAGCCAGGGATTAAACTCAGGGACTTAGGCTTGCTAGGCGAGTGCTCTACCACTGAACTAAATCCCCAACCTCTTCATTTCCTAATAGTAACAGATTAACTATTTTATTTAATTTTGTAGTGCTGGGGATTGAAGCTAATACCTCAAGAGTGTAGGGCAAATGCTCTACCCCTGAGCTACATCCTCAGCCCCATACTCACTTTAACACTGACCTCATTTACCTCTCCAGCACCTCCACTAAATAGGTACAACTATCATCATCTCCATTTTTTAGGGGAGGGATAAAGCACAGTGGGGTTGGGTTGCTCAAAGGCTACATGGCTTGTAAATGCCAGGACCCAAGCCCAACTCTTTTTCTTTTCTCAGTATTGGATATTGAACCCAGAGCCATCACAGTGAGTTATATCTTCAGCTCTTTTAATATTTTTTACTTTGAGACAAGGTCTTGCTAAATGGCCCAGGCTGGGCTGGAACCTGGGGTCCTTCTACTTCAGCCTCCCAGGGTGCTGGGATTACAGGCATGCGCCATCATGCCCACATCCTGCTTCTCTTTCTAGATTTAATATTAAGTCCCAGGTGCTATTTCTTCTGGGATATTCTTGACTCAGCTCTCAGCCCTCACCTATTTGGCATCAATGCCAGGCTTTTTTTTTTTTTTTTTTTTAGGCAGGGTCTCTCTATGTAGTTCAGGCTGGACTTGAACTCACTATGTAGCCCAGGGTAGCCTCATACTCATGGTGATCCTCCTGCCTCAGCCTCTCGAGTGCTGGGACTACAGGTGGGTGCCAACACCCTGCTCAGATCTCAAAGACTTTTTTAAAAATCCTATCCTGGAGGAGGGGAGGAGGAGGATCAAAAAAAGGAATTAAGAGTTGGGGATTTAGCTCAATGGTAGAGCTCCTGCCTAGCAAGCACAAGGCCCTGAGTTTGATCCCCAGGATCCCCCCCCCAAAAAGGAATTAAGATCTATGTCACGTACATGTACCAGTTCCCACAATGAATGTAA
>PVJO010005197.1:44905-101249 GCA_004026905.1 Hystrix cristata
TTCATGGGGCTGGGGAATTAACTCAGTAGTTAGAGTGCCTGCTTTGCAAGCACAAAGCCCTGAGTTCGATCCCCAGCACCAAAAAAAAAGTTCTATCCTTACCCAAATTGGAACACAAGGAAAAATGAGTGGTTGGTCAGGAGACTGGGCTTGGCCCACAGGGCCTCACCTCATTCCACTCCACCCTTACTTTAGTAAAAGGGTAGCTCAGTGGTTAGAGTGCTTGCCTTGCAAGCACAAGGCCTGAGTTCGATCCCCGGCACCACAAAAAAAAAAACCAAAAAACTTTAGTAAAAGGGGCCTTGCTATTCCCTGGTCCAGACCTCCTCCAGCACCTCCCCCATCCGGGGTAACTGCCTGGCTCTGCTGCCTAGGATAACGCCCAGCCCGCCCTCGCCCCCTCGCCCCCTGTGGCTGCCTCCCCCTTTCCGTCTGTTGAGAGAGGAAGCCAGGGGGTGACGGGTGCAACCCTGCCGGGCACTGATAAAGGGCCGGCGCTATCCCCGCCCTCTGGGGCCACTGCGGTCAGACCAGTAGGCAGGCAGGCCAGGCAGCCAGCTCCCTCTGGGACCCTGGCCCTCCCCTGGTTCCACCTCTACCCACCCCGCCCTTGTCTTCTCGGGAAGCTGGTTGCATAACCCAGTGGGGTGTTTGGCAACATTGCTGTGGCTTGACCTGATGCTGCTGGTGGTGTGCACACACGTTGTGGGGGTGAGGGCAGGGGTGGGTTGGCCAGGGATGACAACAAGTTAACCTTTTAGGGGATGGGTGAGCAGCGCAGGTAGAGAGTGACAGCACAGTAAAGCTAAACTGACACTTTTTTCTCTGTTTTTTCTGTCCCTGCTACCTTTGTGGAAGTTGGAGAATTTGGGGGAATAGGACAATCTTATGCTTCACTAAACACTGAAAATCAAGCAAGGAAGACTTAAGGTGGGCTTTGGGGGTGCGGAGGGCTGGAAGGAGTGTTCTGTAGACAAAACGTGGCCTGGGAACCAGCAACGACCTGTTTCTTTTTTGAGGGGGCGCTGGGGATGGAACTCAGGCCCTCGTGCTTGCTAGGCAAGCGCTCTACAACTGAGCTAAATCCCCCACCCCAAGGACCTCTTTCTACAGGAGGAGTGTGAGGTGAGATGAGAGAGACGCTTCCTCTAGCCAGCTGCCAGTGTGAAGGCTGCCTGGTCAGTTAGCTCACCCTACATGACCAGGTCTGTCCCCACAGATAGGTAGTAAGAGTCTTCCAACACATCTGTGAATCCCTCTGGCTTACAGGATAGAATACACTTTCCCTAGCTTGACTTTCAAGACACTTTACAAGCCCTCCCCAGCCAGGTTTTCTTAATTTAGCCCGGCATGGTGGCTAACAATTCCAGCACTCTGGGAGGCTGAGTCACAAATTTAGGCCCAGTCTGGGCAATTTAGCAACTTAGACCCTGTCTCAACATAAATAAAAAGGGCTGGCGATGTACTCAGCGTGAAGGCCCTGGGTTCAATCCCTGGCACTGAGGAAAAAAAAAAAAATCCAGACTTTTACTTATTTTTTTTCTCTTGTGTGCAGAGGATGGAATTGAGGGCCACACACACACCAGGCAAATGCTCTCCCCTTGAGCTACACACAGCCCAGCCCCTAATGCCTGTCTTCCCTCCTCTGTTAAACCCACCATTTGCTCAGAATACTCTTCCCCTTCTCTTGTGCCACAGCGTAGCTCAACTGTCACCTTCTTTGTGATCACGCCTTTTTTTTTTTTTTTTTCCTTTGGGTGCCAGGGATCGAACTCAGGGCCTTTGCTTGTAAGGCAAGCACTCTAAGCACTGGGCTAAATCCCCAGCCCCCTTCCCTGTATTTTACCAGGTAGCATTTATTTCCTCTTCCACTCCACGGCACTTGACAAAGACCTCAGAGTAATTCCCTGACTACACTGCGAGTGAGGACATGAAGCACATCTTACTCATCTTTGTGTTTATGGAATGTAAGACACATCAGACACTCAATAATTTTGGTGAATGAATAAACGATAAGGCTTGTATTATCTACAGTTGTATCTGCAACGCCATACAGTGTCCTGAACTGGTGTTCTCATTCAATAAATGTTTGTAGACTATCTGTAACCTGAAATCATTATATCATAAGCCACAAGTATGACTCTCACCACTGTTCATCCCCTCCGAGGGACCCAAAGGAGTATACAAGGGAGAGAACTATATCTGAAGGGCCACATATGTGACCCAGATTCACATCCAGGTCATGAAAGGATTCTGAGCCCACATGTAACACACAATGAAGTTGCTGGACTGCTTCCTGCCCTGCATAAATCATGCATGTACAGTCGTGATCTCCTGGGATAGAGAGGGAATGCAGAACATTTACCCATGGGCTTGGCATGGGCAGTGCTCAATCCCAGCGCCGGCGAGCCCACACAGGCAGCTCCCTGCGGTATCAACACAGCCTCTTTATGTATGCGGCTGTGTTGCCAGGTTTGGGGGCTCTCAGGGAAGAAGTAGGCTGGTCAAGGTGTTGGTGATGTGAAGAAGGAACGCCTGGAGGGCTCACAGCCACTGCTCTACATCAACTGGGATGAACAGAATATTTTCCAATATTTTAACAGTGAACCACCATCCCATTGGAACATGCTGGCTAAAAGCCAGCCCTATCCCGTGGGGTGGCACCTGTCTGCTTCCCCAGTCTTTTTTTTTTTTTTTTTTTTTTTGGTTTCTGGAGACAGGGTCTAGCTATGTAGTTTATGCTGGCCTTAAATTCACCACATAGCCCAGGCTGTCCTCAGACTCATGGTGATCCTCCTGCCTCAGCCTCCTGAGTGCTGGGATTACAGGCATGCGCCACCACGCCCGGCTTCCCCAGCCTTTACATATTTCTAATTTAACAAGAACATCATGAGAAGAAAAGTAGAGAAAAAGTGTAAGGACTGAAGGTAGACCTGTGAAGGACTTTTCTGAGAGCTGAAATCTACTAAAAACTGGGAGGAGGGCTGGGGATTTAGCTCAGTGGTTAGAGTGCTTGCCTAGCAAGCTCAAGGCCCTGAGTTTGATTCCTGGCACCAAAAAAAAAAAAAAAAAAACAAACCTGGGAGGAAAAAGAAATCAATAAATACAAACAAACTGGGAGAGAGGAAGGAGGGAAGATTCCTTCCTCACAGCCTCTAGAGAGACCTCTTTGGCCTCAGTTTAGGTCCTGTCACTTTGAGCAAAGGTGATGAATGGGATGCTTCTGGGGTAAGCACTGACCTGATGTGGACCCAAGGTGGGCAATTAACCCGAGTGCTACACATGCGTCCTGGCTTGTCCAGGGTATGTGGCTGCCGCATGGCTGGGCTGCTTTGCCTAGAAGAAAGAAGGGCATCCACGGTCCCCTTTAAGGGAGGTGAGCAATCTCCCTACTGGGCAGCTGCCCACCCAATTCCCCTCACACACTGACAAGGGAAAAAAAAAAAACACCTGGCCAAGAAAGAAGCCTTTGTCTTGGGACATCTGAGGCCCAGAGGGAGGAGAGAAGGCTACAGGTGAAAGGACACATCAAAGCAGTACATGGCGCCTCCTTCCCAAAATAGCTCTGTCAGCCTGTTCCCAGGGTCCAAGCCGTGACCCGAAGGCCCACCTGCCTAAATATCTGGGAAGCCACACACCAGGTCCTTCGATTCCTGCCGGCCACCTTGCTAATGACTCAGTTTCCCTGTCCCTGAGAGATTGGGGGTGCAGAGAAGGAGGCTACAACCTGTATAGAGTCTAGAGGTCACTTCTGAGTGGCCCATCGGGTTGGAAGGCATCCTGTGCACGGAGAGTCGCAGGGCTGGCTGGACTCCGGGCTGGCGCAGCGCTGGGAGCGGCCTGGAGTCCCGGGTGCCCCCGCTGGCCGGGAGCAAGGCGGGGGCGGGGTGCGGGCAGAAACCACACCGGGCTCAAGTTTCCTCTCTTGGCCAGAAGGGGCAGGAGGAGGAGGGCCACAGGGAAAGGGGAGGGTAGCAGGAAGAACTGAGAACTGAGGCCGAGGACTGAGAGCGAGGGCCGGTGCGCCTGCCTGGGGCTCCTGCGCTCCCGGCCGCCCGCCGGAGCCGCCACACTCAGCGCCCCGCGATGGCCCGGGGGCGGGGCTCGGCCCTCGCGGCTCCTCGGAGGTAGCAGGCTCCCTGGACCCGGAGGTGTCAGCTCTGACCCAGCCTCCCCAGAGACGACACCGGGAGCCTCCTCTCTCTCCACGCCCCGCTTGGACTCTGCCACAGGTGCCCGAAAGCGGGGTGGGGTCGGGGTGGTGGGGTGGGACCCAAGGGGCAGGCCGGAGAGGTGGAAGGAAGAAATAACCAACTTTCGGAATAACTGCAGGAGACCTTCCCAGACTGCCCCCGGGTTAGGATTTTGACATTTTTGGGAGAAGAGAAGACCTAGAGGGCTTCTTGGGTGTTCTGGGATCCTCGGGGTGGGAGGACATCGATGGGGACAGCCTGGTGGTACCCCGAGGATCCCCTGAGGAAGCCAGCAGAGCCCCAAGTTACCGCTCTTTCTCCTACCCCATTCTGCTGCCTTGTCCAGCCAACTGGGACGATTTGGGGGAAACCAAGGAATTGGAGACATTTGGCTAACTGGAGTAGAAGTGTGGATACCGCAGGATGAAGTGGTTGAGTGGGGCTTCTTGCCTCCGGTTGCGCCTTCTCTTCGCTGGGCTCAAGGCGGTAGAGATCGTGAACTGGAAGGAAGAGGAAGGCACCTCTACCCCGGAGTAGTCCTTCTCTTGGAACTCGCGGCTGCTGGGCAGTAGGAGGCAGGGAAGAGGGGAGGTAGCAGCTCTGATGGGGCTGGGAGTCTCTGGTCAGTGATCCCAAAGGACTGGAGTCTGGGGTCCAGGGGTAATGAGAGGATCGCAGGAACATGTGCCCTGCTCCCTCATTCACTCACATGCTTGAGTCATATATGCACCCAGAGGACTGAGCTTGCTCTGCTCAAGTCTCTTCCTTTTTCCTTCATTTTGTGTCTTTCTCTGTCACCTCTGTATGCCTCTCCCACTTTGAGAGTTCTCCCTGATCTTTCTTTTTGGGGGCCTGGGAGTGGGCTGGGTATCAAACTCAGGGCTTTGCGCTTGCTGGCAAGTGCTCTACCACTGAGGTAGATCCCCAACTCCTCTCCCTGCTCTTTCTAATCAGGTTGCTCACTTACCAATTCACACCCCAAGTTTTACTGATCCTTCCTCATCCTTCCATTGTCTACACTGACACCTGGAAAGGTGGGGTAGTGTAATAAGCCTCACAATAGTCTAATAAGATCCTGAGGCAGGTCTACTCTCTATCGGTCCCCTTCGCCAAGAAAGTTAAGAGTCCTGGGAGAACAGTGGAGGCCAAAAGTCTTCCTCTCCCTAGAATCCCTCACAAGTGATTCTGTATCCCTAAGCATAAAGCTCCATATAGTTCTATAAGTACTTAGGGATTGTGATAAGATCTTTCTGGGGGTCTGGGGGAATAGCTCAGTGGTCGAGCGCTTCCCTAGCACCTAGCATGTCCTGGGTCTGATCCCCAGCACCAAAAAACAAATAACAAAAAACAAAAACACCCAAACCCAACTTTCTGAGTAAAACCATCAGGATGCAAGTGAGGAGGATTAGCTTCTGTTTTTGTTTTTAGTTTTTTGAGACAGGGTCTTGCTGTGTACTTTAGACTGGCCTTGAACTCACTAGATAGCCCAGATTGGCCTGGAACTCATAGCAATCCTCCTGCCTCAGCCCCCTGAATGCTAGGATCACAGGTGTGCACCACCCTGCCCAGCTGAGGAGGATGTAATTTAGTTCCTCGAGATGGTACCAGTTCTAACTGATCCATAATGTTGAGAAATAAGAGAAGGAGAAGAAATAGCTAATCCCATAGAGTTGGGTTGTTGTATGACCTTAAAATGCAGGCCAAACTGTAAAGTGGGAGCTGCTTATCTGCACTTTTTCAGCCTCTCCCCAGTTTCTGCACCCCTGTGGTGTCCTGTCGGATCCAAGTCTGAGTATGCTTTCCCCCCGGCCTATCCTATTAGGCACCAGCTCCCTGATCTTTTTTTTTTTTTTTTTTTTTTTTTGGTGGTGCTGGGGATCGAACTCAGGCCCTTGTGCTTACAAGGCAAGCACTCTAATCACTGAGCTAAATCCCCAGCCCCCTCCCTGATCTTCTGAAAGGCAGGCTCCTAAGGCACAAGAGGGCCCATGCCTGGGTATGGACCACCACCACTCATCCCAGGGTGTCTGCAAGAGCAGCTTCCCATTCCCTCTGCAGCTGTTGCAGAGATTCTGCTGCACCAGAGAGCTGTTGAGAGGTTCTCCTCAGCTCCTTTTCCCTCAGCCTCCCTGGCTCCCCTCCCATGTCCTCATTTTCCTGCCCCCAGAGAAGAGGAGACCAAGCTCTAGCTCTCCATGAGGAATGGTTCATATCTAGGCTCAGAGACAGGCTAACGGCCAGCCTTGTCTGGGTCAAAGGTTTGAAGCCCAAAGGAACTCAGAGAACATTCCTTGATCTTCATTCTGGCTTTGTGTTCTTCCCTCCAAATGTGTACAGATGGATTAGTCTAGTGCTTTTCAAAGTGAGATTGGCCAGTTGCATCAGTCAACAGGGTGCTTAGTAAAGTGCTGGTTCCTGGGTACCTGTACTATGAATTTACTTCAGCAGGTCTGGGGTGGCTTTCAGGAATCTGTTTTCACATGTATCCCAGATGAGTGTGGTGTACGATAAAGTCATGGCTCTGTGAACTAGATGCAATTTGAGACCTCCACAGCAATGAGGTTCTCTAGTCCCCCATTTAACAGAAGAGACTGAATGGAAAAAGGTCGTGTAGTATCTTGAAGGCTGGAGAACCTGGTCTTCTGCCTCCTAGGGCAGGATCTTTGTACTGCACCTTAGAGTCAGATCCAGGAAGGCAGGAGAGACAAAAGAGAGGTGGGGTGGATGAAGAACTATGAGGCAAGAGCCGTGGTCCCTGCCCCCAAACCCCTTCTCCATTCACTCTGCCTTTTGGGCAATTTCCGCCAGAACCTGGGTGGGGACGGTGGGGTTCCGGTGTTGAAATGGCATCCTGGACAGACATAAACACCCCACCCACTCTGCCCACTGGGAAGGGCTTGTGCCTACACCAACTCTCAGCTCTGGAGATGGCACTATAACAAAGGGGTGGAGCAAGGGGCACAGGGAGATCTTTCAAAAGGATAATTTGTAGTTCCCCCTAATTTTGTGATAATTCCAAGAGTGGATTTCATATTGTACAGCTGCAATGGGCCCTCTTTCTGGTGGGTGGTCGAAGCTCATGCAATCTGCGATCATTCAGTCTTACTCCCTGTCCTTCAGTAAATTTACCTCAACCCTAGCCTGCCTCCCTTTCTTCATTGGTGGTGGTGGCAGCATTCAGGGGTGTGTGTGTGTGTGTGTGTGTGTGTGTGTGTGTGTGTGTGTGAATGTGTGCAGTGTTTGACCCTAAGATACCAGGAGGCTCCAGCCAAATTCTGCTTGGAATCTCTTGCAGAAGACAATAGCAGATGCAGAGATGAGCGTCAGGGAATAGAGAGGTAGAATGAGGAGGGGAACCGACAGAGAGGAGGTGATCAACGTGTGAGGGAGAGTTTGCTAAGAACTCTAAGCTGTCCAAGCAGAAAGAGACCTCCAAGTTTAAGCAGTCCAACTCCCTGGTTTTACAAATGAGGAAACAGAGACCCAGGGCAGTGAGATGGATTGCCCAACATCACACTGCTGCTTTGTGGAAGAGCTGCCACTAGAGGTGAGACCAAAAGAAGAGAAGAGGACCTGAAGAGGATCATGTATTCAAGCGTCTAAAGAGACATATTACCCAGAAGAGAAAAGGGGCTGAGACTGCATAGGTCAGATTGACTGAGGTGACTGCCAGTGGCGGCTCTGAGTGTGGAGATGCAGGAGTGGGCTGGGAAGGTACCTGGAAGGCATTATAGGGGAGTGAAGTTAGGGTCCATACCTCATCATGTCATTTATAAGCTTGGGTCTCTCTTTTTTTGGTAGCTTGGGTCTCAGTTTCTGACAAGAACTTCTAGGATCTTTGTGAAAATCAATCTCACTGGCACAGGTCTTGACAAGTGCTTATTAAGTCCTTGTTATGGTTGTTATGCTATCTCAGAAGACAAAAGACCCCTGGTTGGGTGGGTTGGGGAATGGCCAAGATGCTCCTGTGGGGACACAGCATAGAGGTTCAGTGTCTCTGGAGCCCAATCCTCCTTTGCTTCTGCTGCCTGCAGCTGATAAACCTCTTATCTGTCTGGCCCAGGCAGGGGAGCCCAGGGTCAGGATAGGAGGAGAGGGCAGGGCTGCTATCAGCTGCCTGGCCTGGGCCATATCTCCAAGAAGGGGAGGGGCTGTCTGCTTAGCACTTCCCATAACACACTCCTTGGGGATCTCCAAACTCTAAGTCTCATCTTGAGGGAAGAAGGTTGAGACCCTAAAACTGAAGATCAGGAGGAAAGCAGGGGTGACTCTTGATGTTTTCTCACAAAACCAAAAAAATAAACCAACCAAAAACACCCCAGAAGATCTGACTCTTTCTCTGGCCAGGAATACAGTTTGGGGAAGTAAGAAGTAGGGGAGAAAGACGGCATCTTATCAGAAGGAAAAAAGGTAAAGACCTGCTGTGCTCCCAGAGGAACTGACTATGGCCGTAACAGATGAGGTAGAGTCCATACCACAGAAAAGAGCTTGCCAGGTGCAGGGGTTAGTTGACGAGTCCAGTGTGAGCAAGGGGTGGAGCTGG
Organism: Hystrix cristata; assembly: GCA_004026905.1. Classification (NCBI taxonomy): domain Eukaryota; kingdom Metazoa; phylum Chordata; class Mammalia; order Rodentia; family Hystricidae; genus Hystrix; species Hystrix cristata. The sequence goes on from PVJO010005197.1 coordinate 53,642, forward strand.
GGGGATCCCGCCACAAAGGCAGGACGATGACTGCACCAAGTCTCACAGCAGCAGCTCTAGTGCCTTTCTGCCTTCTGCACAGGTTGCTGGGCCCTTTGGGCTTTGGGGAAACCTGGACCAGACCCTGGCCTGGTAGGATGCCCCCGTGTCCTCCTCAGCAGAGCAGGAACAGGGTGACACAGCTGCCCACGCCGGAGCTGGGCGAGATGGAACTGACCTGGCAAGAGATCATGTCCATCACTGAACTGCAGGTGAGCCGGGATGTGAATAAGGGAGAAGCAGGGAGGCACGGGTGGGAGGGAACGGGGCTCAGGGCTGGAGATGTTGCAGGCCCTGGCAAAGGAGGTGCTGGAGTAGGTGGGAGATGGCGGATGAAAACAGTGAGGAACCTGGAGAAAAGGAGGTGCGGATAAGCAGGAGATAGGAGTGATCGAGAAGGAAGGATCTGACTGGGGTGTAGGCTCCTTGCAGCGGCGCTGTGCTCATGTCTCCCTCCTCCGCCTCCTGCCTTGCCCTCCCTTTCTCACCCTCTTCTCTTCTGACCTCCTTTCTCCTCCAACCCTGCCCATCTTCCCTCATTTCCTCCCCCTTCGCTTAGCAACTGGTCCCTTCTCCCAGGTACCAGAGCAGTAGTTCAGAGGCCTCAGAAAGGGGAGTCAGGCTGTGCTGGGGTCCTCTCCTCCTGCAAGTTGGACAAAGGGGTGTCTGTTGGCTTCACAATGATGCCTTTGTCCCCAGCTGCACTGAAGCAGGGTGGCTCCCCTATGTGGGTTGGGGGCCTTGTTTCCAGCATGTTCTCTCTCCTCACTGCACCTGGGCAGGCACTAAAAGGGAGGGCAGAGCTTGTGCTTGCTCCCCAAGATGCTTCTTTGCTCCCGGCTCTCCCCTGCCCCCAGGCCTGGTGTCCTCAGGATCTGCCCCAGGCCCTCCTTTTCTCACAGTAGCTCCCTCTGCTGGACACCCAGGGCATGGCCTGTGAGTGAACTTGACTCTGACCCCAGATAACCACAGGAGGAAATAGTTCTAAGGGGTCATCTTGGATAACATGGACTTATTTTGCTGAAAGAATTAAAAGAGCCATTTCTACTGAGAGCTTCTAAGGAGGGGTTCTATAATTTCAGTGATAGGTAGTCTCCTCTGAAGCTGACTTGAGAGACCTTTGTTCTTGCTCATGCCACTTTCTTCTTGGGACAGCTGCATGGCCACTGTGCAAGAAGCTTCCAATGATTGTTGATAACTTTCTGCTCTCTTACCATTTCATCTCATTGGGTCTTTCCGAAGAACCCCACTTGATCCTGACAGTGCCCCCTCAACCTGGCTTTGAACTTGCAATCTTCCCACTTCAGGCTTCCAAGTACCTGAGTTTACAGGTATTAACAACTGTACCTGGTTTGCTGGTTTCTCTTTCTCAGCCTGTCTCTAAATTCTTTGTGTCTTCCCTTTACAGGGTCTAAATGCTCCAAGTGAGCCATCATTTGAGACCCAAACCTCAGCCCCATACCCTGGACCTCCACCACCTCCCTCCTACTGCCCCTGCTCAATCCACCCAGATGCGGGCTTCCCCCTTCCTCCACCAACTTATGAGCTCCCAGCATCTACGTCCCATGTCCCAGATCCCCCGTACTCCTACAGCAACATGGCTGTACCAGTCTCCAAGCCACTGACCCTCTCAGGCCTACTCAATGAGCCCCTCCCAGACCCATTAGCCCTTCTGGACATTGGGCTGCCAGCGGGGCCACCCAAGACCCAAGAGGACCCAGAATCCGATTCAGGATTATCCCTCAACTACAGTGATGCAGAATCTCTTGAGCTGGAGGGGACAGAGGCTGGTCGTCGGCGGAGCGAGTATGTAGAGATGTACCCAGTGGAGTACCCTTACTCACTTATGCCAGGCTCCTTGGTCCACTCCAGCTATGCCTTGCCATCTGCTGAGCCCCCCTTGGCCTTAGAGCCCTCCCCAGGCCCTGTGCGAGCTAAGCCTACTGCACGAGGGGAGGCGGGGAGTCGGGATGAGCGTCGGGCTCTAGCCATGAAGATCCCCTTCCCAACGGACAAGATTGTCAACTTGCCGGTAGATGACTTTAATGAGCTGTTGGCACGGTACCCACTGACCGAGAGCCAGCTGGCGCTAGTTCGGGATATCCGACGGCGAGGCAAGAACAAGGTAGCTGCCCAGAACTGTCGCAAGAGAAAGCTGGAAACCATTGTACAATTGGAGCGGGAGCTGGAGCGTCTGGGCAATGAAAGGGAGCGGCTTCTTAGGGCCCGCGGGGAGGCTGACCGCACCCTGGAGGTCATGCGCCAACAACTGGCCGAGCTGTACCGTGACATTTTCCAGCACCTTCGGGACGAAGCAGGCAACAGCTACTCCCCTGAAGAGTATGCACTGCAACAGGCTGCAGATGGAGCCATCTTCCTGGTGCCACGGGGGGTCAAGATGGAGGCCACAGATTGAGCATCCAGAGTCAGGGATTCTGGTGATGGGGATTTCCTTATTCCCTCCTGATAAAGGTATTTCCCAGCCCTGAGATCTGGAAGGTGCTAAATTCTCTAGACCAAGAGGACAACAGGGGAAGCCCCAGGGTGTGTTCAGTGAGGATGGCCTGGGGGCCAGGGGAGGATTTAGCTTCCCAGGCCAGGTTCTTCCTCTGGTCTGGGCTTTGGTCTATAAAGAGCTCTACATAAATAGCTTTTCACTGTGTCTTCCTTGAGGGAGGTGATGAAGCTGAATATTCCCCAGAGATTACTGCTTGTGATGGTAGGGTCTTGAACTCACTGCATAGCCCAGGCTGGCCTCAATCTCACAGCGATCCTGCTGCCTCAGCCTCCTGAGTGCTGGGATCACAGGTGTGCACCACCGGGCCCAGCTAGGTCTCTTCTTTCTCAAATCCTTGGAACAACAACAAACAAAACAAAACACCCTAGAATGCCCACTGGCCTGTTTTTCTATTTTCCTCTTTACTCAGCCTGGGTCCTGATGTGCCAGAGTTCTCTCAGAAGATTGAGCTGTTCTCAGGTAGAAGGAGAGCTTGATTAGACACTGAAATTTCAGAACCTTTCCCACTCAAACCTTTGATAAAACCTGCTACACAGTGGAATAAAATATGCATTCCTACAAAACTTTCTCTTTGGTCATGGTAGATAAACACTACCCAATACTTGTTTTGAACATCTGCCTTATTTTACCCCCTCTTCCTTTTTTTTTTTTTTTTGGGTCCTGGGGATTGAACTTAGGACCTTGCACTTGCTAGGCAAGTACTCTAACCACTGAGCTAAATCCCCAGCCCCACCCCCTCTTCCTTATAACAATACAGTTGACTAAGTTTCAGATCTTTTTTTTGCATGATCTCACTGTGTAGTACGGGCTGACCTTGAACTGGTAGTGATCTTCCTGCCTCAGCCTCCCAAGTGCTGGGATTACAGGCGCATACCACCACGCCCGGCTACCTTCTTCCTGTTTGTAACAGATTTGAACATACTCCAGATGACATGTTGATTTTTAAAAATTCTCTCAAAAAATTGACAGTATGAAGTTGGGGATTTAGCTCAGTGGTAGAGTGCCTGCCTAGCAAGTGCAAGGCCCCGAGTTTGATCCCCAGCACACTCCCAAGCCCCCCAAAACATTAAGTTTTTTTTGGGGGGTGCTGGGGTAAACCCCCCAAACTGACAATATTCCTACATTTCAAATTGTGAAGGGCAGGGTCTTGGGCTGTCTGAAAGTTTTAAGTGTATTTCGCCTAAGGAACACTGAGGGTTTTTCTGTCTATCCAAGTTCACAAAAGGTAGTAACTCACAGGCAAATTCAGACATTTACCTAGTTTTAGGTCTGATGATACAGTGATCAGGAGAGAAAACGCTGTCAGAATTCACTGTAAGGGGAGACTGTACTACGGTATACAATTGTTTGCTGAAGGGTTGCCACAGTCGAGTTGTGGCAGTTGAGTTGATCCAGTGGTGGCAGAAACTTGGATAAGGTTGTCTTCCTTGAATCTACTTTCTCATGTAGAAAATATGGAACTTACTTTCCAATGTTGTATAAACATATAGCAAAAATACATGAATTCTAACAGTAGGAATATAAATTTTTCTATAGAAATACTTTATGAAACTGTTAGGCTAATGAGTGTCCTATCCTTCCAATGTTATCCAAAATGGGAAACCTCTTCTAGCAAATTCAAATTATGAATAAACTGAGATACTAAGATCACTGAGTTTTAGGCTAGCCTGGGCTCTACAATGAATTCAAAGTCAGCTTGTTTCCTAAAAACAAGAGAACCGCATTCTTTTCAACTATCCAAGATGTAAGATACCTTAGTCCCCTATGTAGGGTATCGCAGAATGTAGGGTAAGGCAAACTTCTCTAGAATTCACCTTATCCCTCATAGTCCAGTTCAGGCTGGTCTTGAATTCAGTGATTCTCCTACCTCAGCCTCCCAAGTGCTAAAATTATAGGCATGTGCCACACCACACCTGGCCCTATTCTTGTCAGATTCAACATTTTGACTGCAGCTGGGTGTGGTGGCACACAAGTTTGAGACCAGCCTGGGCTATACAGTCAGTTCAAACCAGCCTGAACTACATAGCAGACCTTGTCTCAAAAAAACAAAAATTCAGGCTGGACAAGTGAACTTTACTAAGAGAAATGTTTCTTACCACCTAAGTATTGGCTCTTAACGTTCAGGTAGATGCCAGCCATAGCAGTGGACATCTGTAATCGCAGCACCCTGGGAGGCTGAGGTTGGAAGATAAACTTCAGCCCAGCCTGGGGAATTCTCAAGACCCCGTCTTGAAAAGGGCTAAAAATGTCGGTGTGAAAGCCCTGGGTTTCATTCCCCACATGGCATGCTCAGTGTCACTTTCTTACTCCTGATTTCTATTGAGATTTGAGAGCCAGTAAATACAACTTGTTAACCCAAGATGAGACCTGTCATGCCCTTCCCACATGTAAAACAGCTCCCAGCAGACTCAGCAGCTATTAACTTGTATAACTTAATAGGGTCCTAATGTGAATTTCAGCATGTGGCTTCACGTCGAACATTCATGTTATTCTGGGTCAAATGCCTTGTGTCTAAGATGTAACTTCCAAGCAAAGGATGGAGCTTTGCTGAAAATTCTAGCTCACCTGACAAACACACCCAATCTATTACTGACACATTTCCCATTCTCAAATTTGAAATGGAAGGCAGTATCATAAATAGAGACAAAGAAAATAAGCTGAATTAAAAGCAGTTTATTAAAAAACCCATTCACAAAACTGAATGACTAATCAGAGCTGTACAACAGCTACAACAACTGCATGGCAGTGAGACTGAATGAAGTACAGTGCCTCAGATAAAGGTTGTCCCCACAATGTTGTTCCCTGCAAAAGGAAAAAAAAGAATTCATCAAAATTCTTTTTTACATAAACAGAGTCAAAGGACTCTACAATTACATCCACCACTATTGAGAAACCACCACACTGAGGGAGCTTTTTTGCCAGATGTGGTAGTGTACACCTACAATCTTACTGGGAGGCAGAAGCATGAGGAATTGAGTTCAAAGGCAGTCTGGACTCCATAGCAAAACCGTCTTAAAAATCTAAAACTGTCCTCATGATAGCCCACTTTTCTCCAGGGTGTTTTTTTTTACAAATGGGCCTTCCCATTGCTTTAAAAAAAAAATCTAAAAATTGCCCTTTTATAGCTAAGTATGGATGGTGACATGCACCTGTAATCTGAAGTACTCGGTAGGCTGAGGCAGGAGGGTCACAATTTTGAGGGCAAGCCTGGATAATTAATTTAGTAAGATCCTGTCTCAAGAGGGTTAGGTATGTAGGTCTGTGGTAGAGTGGCTGCCCTTAGCATGTATAACTGGAGGTTCTATCTACCATGAGCTATGCCACTGCCTAACTAATTGCTTTAATAAAGTACCTTCTTGGTGGTAACAACTGGGCTAGATGAGACCTTTTGGTTACAATCTGAGGTACACTGGTCATTCTTTTACTTTGGGGGTAACAAAACACTCTTGGTCATTAATTCACAAAAATCTTACCTTTTAGCTATGAACTTGCAAGTTTTTTTTTTTTAAGTAACAGCTGATAAGCTTGTAGCAGCAGATTCCTCCCCTAGAAAAGTAAACAACCTTTAGAACTAGCTCTTTTCTGAGACCAAGGCCCATCTTGAAGCTACAACCCCCCTCCCCTCCCATTAGTGACCCACCCTCCCTCCCACCATTTTGGGGAAAGGGTTCTAATGCATTACTTTGAGCCATTGTTTTAATGAAATGGGTCAAAGGAAAAGTTAAGAAATAAAACTAATGGGCAAAAATTTCTTCACAATGGAATTAATGTGCTCATTTACTTCATTTGGGAGCCAACAAGAATAGTTATCAATTTAAAACAATCTCCAGAAAAACCAAGTTCAGCTTAACTGGACTAGTTTTGGCTCAATATATTAAGGAAAATGCAATAGAAAAACTGGATTTTAGATTAACTAAATGGACATAAGTAAAATCTGTTCTTACCTACCAGCATAGCAATAAAACCTTTTCTCCTGGTTCTGACTGCTAGTCCTAAGAGTCAGGTGTGCCTTACTCTTGTCTGCCTCCTTCCTTGCGATGGTCACTGAAACTTCACTCCCTCCTAGCTTTCATGGAGAGTGCCGTGGCCTGCCCCTGGCTTATCTGTACTCCACATACCATAAGTGTCTACTCTCAGCTGCAGAGTGTCTGAGCTCGGAGCCATTCGCGCTATACTTGCTAGCAGTTCCTAGTAGCTGAACATCTCCTGGATCTTTAAAGGCATTGTCACGAATCCTGAGGTATCTGCAAACTCCCTCAATAGTTAAGGTTCCACCTGCCATTGCAAACTCAGCCAGTATCATGGAACTATTGTCCATGCTTGCCCACCCCCACACCACCTCCCACCCACTTCCCCCAACCCTCCTCCCCAGACTTCAAAGTAACAACACCCATCGATGAAATACACAGTCCTGTTGATAAACAAGTATCTATGCTACCAAGTACAATGGCACTGAGGTTGAGGGTTAAGCACCAAAGGGAAAGGTCAAAAGAAACTGTACAAATAACAATGGTTGGATAGTTTAAGAATTTCTATACAATTAACACTTGAAGATGGTTGTGTGACCTTGTGCCATACTTAAAGGAAAACTGCAGTAAACATGAAATTATGCAGAAAATGATTTTTCGTATTTCTACGGCTTCAATCTCCAATTGGTTGACCTGAAAACCCACCCAGCCATGACCCAGTGAAACTGCAGTTTTCCTTTAATGTAAAACTATTTGTTAATCAAAATTCTTACTGGTACTTTTAACTTAAAAAAAAGCCCTCCCAAAACTTCTAATCTGTGGATTTATGGGGCAGCTTTAGCCAGCAGCTGGTTGCTATTCTCTGGCAGAGCTTCGAACTTGTATTGTGATAGAAGCATTCAACATTTATCGGGGTAATGGGTAGGGAAAAGTACAAATCTCTGCCAGTCCCAAATCCATACAGTTGTCATTCCATTCAAGAGAATTAAATCGTTTATTGATTACACATGATAATGGATGATACACAGCTTCAATCCCATCTATCATTTTATCTGGTACCATTATTCAATTTAGAAAACGTATAGGATGTGCCAACAATCATTTTTATAACCAAGTAACTGACTGCTTGCTTGGGTGACCTTTTCAATGGTCAAATTCAGAAGGTCACAACAGTCACAACTGTGAGTTCAACTACACCAGCGTTTCTGAAGACAATGGCTTCATTACCCAAGCAATTGTAAAGAAACTTTAAATGGAACCTGGCATCACCCTGAAGGAATTCTAACTTCACACTGTTGGGGATGTTTACCAAGATGGCTTCAGAGTAGACTAACTTTACACAGCACATTTAAAAAAAGACACATTTATTCAGCGTCATGATCAGACTATTACATTTAGCAATCAACAGCATGGGTGCAAAAAAAAAAAAGTCTACATTAAAACCCTTTGTTGGAATGCTTTACACTTTCCACAGAACAGAAAACTAAAATAACCTGTTATACAATTAGTCACAAATACAGTCCTCGAGTTTTTTTTGCCCATACACATGAGTATTGTCTAAAACATGTCTTCTTTGTAGCAGCTAGGCCCTGCCACCACTGTGCTTGGCTGAGTTCACAAATCTGTTGTAACCTGTAGCTTCCCTGTCACTTCTCTGGCTCTCCTCTCCTGCTAAGCTTTGTTTCCTGTTGAACAATATGGAATAAAGTTGTTAATCTAAACATATTAAGACTCAAGGCTATAATCCAACAGCAAGTTGTTTCCCAAAAATTTTGCTGATCTGAACATTAATATCCACAATTTTACTGCAATTATAATGTTAACTACGTTGCACTGCTCAGCTACATTAGGGTTACTGGATTCATCAGCAATTACGAAAATTTTAAGCCAACACAAAAAAAGGTGCTTGCTTACCTTGCAGTATTTAAAATCTTCTGCCACTGCCATAGCTACTGCTGCTGCTGGAACCGCCATAGCCACCTGAAATAAAATGTCTTTTAGTCTTTGGAAGTACGGATGTGATATAAATGATTTTACATTTAAGATAATGGCAAGTTTATGTTCATGAAAAGATAACCCTTATGTAAAGTGAGAAAGGTTACCAATCACAGGAATCTCTCAATTTAACTGCACATCAACAGTTTGGTAACTTTAAATTGCAGCTTTTCACTATCTACATATATACCAACTTGAAGTGCTAAGAGATTTCTTATCAGTACTAGATTTACTTAGCCCTCTGGCATTATTCTGTACCACATACATACTATACCTTGATTTCGTGGTTTGGCAAAGTATTGGCCTCCACCACCATAGGGCCCAGAGCTTCTCCCTCCAAAGTTTCCTCCCTTCATGGGCCCAAAATTTGAAGACTGATTGTTGTAATTGCCAAAATCATTGTAGCTTCCACCGCCTCCAAAATTGCTTCCTAGAAATACAAAGAAGGCCTTTTTTTTAATCTGTTACTTGGAGAAGACTGATGATGTCCAACTGTGCTTAGTTGTTCAGAATGAAAGACATGACATTAGCTGCCTTCCTTCCTCCCAAACTGGTGGATCCACATTCTTTGTATTTCATTCTCTGGGTAAGGCATTCAAGTTGAATAATCCAGCATTAAGAAAATCAACCCAACTCACCATGATACAATTTGAGTTTTTCCTAGCGTCACAAGCACTCTCCAGTCTTGAAGGCCTTATTCATCCGAGGCCAGTGCAAACAAATGTATTGTGGATATATGTCAACTAAGCGCCTAAAGCCTTAAAGAAGTATTGATGCTATATCCTGCCACAGTGCTGCCAATCTAACTCAAGTTCAAGATGCCACTATGCACTTATCCATCTAGTTATTTGGGAGTGAGGCGGCCCCAGCTTAAAGCCAGGAGGAGGTAGCATAGCAAGCCTGTTTATAATGTACCATGCAGTGTACCACACAATGCTTTAAGAGCGTCAAGTTCCAATAAGGGCACATACTCTAAAAGGCTAATCTAGCTATCACACCAAGAACTTGGATCACTGGATACCTACCACTACCACCGCCAAAGCCGCCTCCGCCTCCTCCGTTGTTATAGCTGTCATAGCTGCCACTCCCGCCATAGCCACTGCCCTGGTTTCCATAACCCTGTCCACCACTTCCATAGCCTCTGCTTCCTCCAGAGTAACCAGGGCCGCCTCCTCCATAACCACCTACAAGAATACAATTCTTCTCAATAAGACAAAAGTATTTAACAATAAAAATATGTTCAAGTGTAATGGCTGAAGGCCTGTTCACAGCATGCGTATTATGGGCCAAGTTGAGCTTGTCATGCACTAGTTTTAGTTTCTACTAGCCTATTCTAAAGGTACAGGCTGCCAGAAAATTTTACTTACATATTCCTTTAAAAACTTACCATCATTACCAAATCCATTGTAGCCATCCCCACTGCCACCGTATCCACCTCCACCACGGCTGCCACCAAAGCCACCTGGAAGAGAAGTTTCAAATTAGATCTGATGCATATGAAAGATTAGTTTATTTAAAAAAAGAACCTCAAGGGGCTGGGGATTTAGCTCAGTGATTAGAGTGCTTGCCTTGCAAGCACTCGGGGCCTGAGTTCGATCCCCGGCACAACAACAACAAAAAAAAAAAAAAAAAAAAAAAAAAAAAAAAAAAAAAAAAAAAAAAAAAAAAAAAAAAAAAAAAAAAAAAAGAACCTCAGATTAAAAATAAACAAAACAGAATGCAACTTAGATAAAAACAGCTTCGAAAATGTAGCCCAATAACAGCTACAAAGAGGACAGGTGCAATTACATTACAATGTTACTACTTTCACTAAGCCTTACCTCGACCACTGAAGTTTCCTCCACGACCAAAATTGTCATTGCCACCAAAACCACCTCCACGACCACCACCAAAATTTCCAGAACCACTTCGACCTTAAAAGTTAAGTTCAAGTGTTAAGCCATAGTTTGTAGTAACACAAATTTACCTCTTAAGGTTTAGCTAAGTATTAAACATACCTCTTTGGCTAGATGAAGCACTAGCCATTTCCTGCTTTGACAAGGCTTTCCTCACTTCACAGTTGTGGCCGTTCACAGTATGGTATTTCTGAACTAGAAAATTTAAAGGCAAACAAGGCCTCAGTGTTTAGACATCACGCAATTTCAGAACCCTTAGTAAATGCTAGTGACTTGCTACTTACTGACAATTTTATCCACAGAATCATGGTCATCGAAGGTTACAAAAGCAAAGCCCCTCTTCTTTCCACTGCCTCGGTCAGTCATGATCTCAATCACTTCAATTTTTCCATACTGTTCAAAATAATCTCGTAGGTGATGTTCTTCAGTATCTTCTTTAATCCCACCAACAAAGATCTTCTTCACTGTTAGGTGGGCACCTGGTCTTTGAGAATCCTACCAGAATGAAAACCACTCATTATTTAGATGGGCAAAAAAAAACCTGCCCCCCAAATTTAAGAAAGCTTAGATCTTTCAAATCTGAAGTCAGTAGTAGCACATCATCAGGTGGAAAGAAAAAGAGAAAAAAATTACTCACTTCTCTTGAAACAGCTCTCTTTGGTTCCACAACTCTTCCATCCACCTTGTGTGGTCTTGCATTCATGGCCGCATCCACCTCCTCCACAGTGGCATAAGTGACAAACCCAAAGCCCCTGGAGCGCTTGGTGTTTGGATCTCTCATTACCTGAGAACAGTCAACTGATTAACACGCAGGTCTGACCCCAGAAGTTGGTGTCATTTCTACTTTAAACGTGGCCAACAAGAAACTTTATATCAGCCCTATATACAAAGTCTTTCAGTTTCCCACAACTAGATTTAGGAGGCAACTTTAAACATCAGCCCCTCTGCCAAATTATTCCTATTCTATGAACTCCCTTCATAAAACTAAACGTTTAGACAGCTCTGGCTGGAACTACAGGCAGAGAATCCAAGGAAATCTACTAGTTATGCGGCCTTTTGTCCCTTCCAGTTCTTACCACACAGTCCGTGAGTGTTCCCCATTGCTCAAAATGGCTTCTCAGACTCTCATCAGTTGTTTCAAAACTCAGCCCTCCGATGAAGAGCTTCCGCAGCTGTTCCGGCTCCTTAGGAGACTAGAGTGAAAAGGAGGAGAGCATTTAGTGGAGATGCAACATCTTGAAAAAGCAAAACCAGGTACCAACTTAAAAAGCACTCATTGTTCGTTCAGTCACAAGCCACGTGTTCTCCCTCCAGGGGAGGTGGTGTGGGGAGGGCTGGGCAGCAGCAAGCGCATGCGTCCCTACTCCACTCCAGACGCAGGCGCAACAAAAGGCCAGAGCGGGAGGGTGCTTCTCCAGAACACACCAATAACTGTTTTGCGATATTCGCTCAGAAAACAACAAAGTATAAAACAGACTGTATATGCCTATGAGTTTAGTAACGTGTAACTACCCCAGCGCGATAATTAATGGTTGGCGGGAAGCGGCCTCATGGCGACGACGAGGACAAAATGGCGACCCGAACTTCGGGAGTAGGCCCCGGCTGCGAACGAACAAAACTACTGAAAGCGCTGATACGTGCAATGCAACCAAGCTGGATCCTACCGAACTCAGGAAGGGGCGAGTAAGAAAAAGTGCCAAAAACGTCTAGCTTACCTCTGACTTAGACATGACGGCGGTCGGGAGAGAGAGACTAACGATGCTTCTTCGGCGACGTCCACCAGCAGAAAGGAGTAAGCTATCGAACGTACTCACCAGCCTACCTTCAGTCTCGCCCTTTTATCCCGCCTCCGCGCTTACAGCATTGGTAGACTCCGCCCCTACCTCGTTGTGATTGGATATTTGAAAGAGTTTACCCCTACTATTGGCCTGTGATGTGCGTACACCCTTAGACGTCATCATTTGGGCGTTTTACGCAGGCTCCGCCCCTTCGAGTCCATTGGTTCCCGAGAATGTTACTATTACCCAGTTTGATTGGGTACGCTACCAATCATTCATATTTGAATGTGCCCAGAGATTTAAACGCTTTTTTAATCCTTCACGCTCAAATATTACATTCAACCCGCTTTGCAACGGGTGATTAATATTATACGTTAGAAAGGCAGTTTGTGACAAAACTTTTTGCGCCGACCGCCAGTTGAGCGCATGTGTAGGAAAATGGCGAGTTTACGCAGGCGTATTAAGGAGTTCCGTCTGCCGTTTAGAACACGTGAAATGGCGGGCGAGAGAGGGCAGTGAACCTATGGCGCCTGCGTAGTGGCGGGCGTTGTGCCCTGTTTTGCGCAGGCGTCATGGGCGGAGAAAGGGTCCGGTTCTAGGATTGGTTGCGCAGGCGCAGGGAAGGATCCGTTTTGGCGGGCGGTTGGCGTTGCGCAGAAGGCGGCGGCGGCAGTGGCCTGTGGTGCGGCTTCACCACAGAGGAACAGGGCGGACGTTAGTGTGAGTGATCACTCTCGATCCCGGGTAAGTGGCAGAGAGTCTTGCTTACACATACGAAGTCTTCAACCGGCCCCAGCTGGGCCCGTTATTGTGTGAAATGAATGGATCGCGGGGTGGGGGGGATAGTGAAGGGGCAGCGAAGGGTCGGGCCAACCAATAGAAGAACAGGGGGCGGGATGTTTTATCCCTGCAGGTTCTTTGGAGCTGTGCAGCCGAAGAGTTTGACTGGCGAGTGTATAGGCCAATTGGGTCTGCCTCAAGCTGCCGACTGATCGGCCCTTGGGCCATCGGAATGCGGGAGGCGGGTTTTCCCCTCCTGAGTAGCGTCTCACTGAGCCAATGAGCCCGAAGCGCGCGGTAGGTTGGCCTCCAAGAGGCAGCGATTTGACTCCAGTGGGGAGCGCGGGAGTCGGGCGGTTAAATAGGTGGGCCACATCCGGAGCCAGTAGGCGGACGGCTTCCCTTAAAGAAGGGGGTCTTAGACTTGGAGTGGTTGAGGGGGATTCAGTGTTAGAACGAGAGCATCAGTCGGTATGTGTTGTACGGAAGGCGTCCAAGAAAGACCCACATCATTAGGATGCCTATTTTCATGAACGAAAAGATATGTTTGTAGGCCCACAGAGAAAGATTTGGAATGCACCACATAAAAGTGTGTACTTCGAGGGAGACACTGGGATCAGGCAGGTTTGATCGCTAACGTTTAAATCTTCGCAGGGATAATAATTTGTCATTAAAATTAAATAAAAAATTAAATCAGTTGTTTTTGTGTTTCCAATCATCATGTACTCCTTTTCTCTTTCATTATCTATTTCTCCAATGCATTTATCTTGGCCTGTTTCCCTGAGGAACTTTTCCTCCCCTAAATATATCTTTCTTTGCACCATTAAAGATGTCTTCAGCATCCCTCTCTGGTGCTCCTTTGAGAATGTCTGACTTTGGATGAAAGAGAAAGTCTTTAAGGAGGCTGTTTTTAGGGTGTTGGGGCAGAAGACCCATCCATCATCTGGATCCACCATCCTTTTGATTAGATTTCCTTCAAAATGTGTTCTATCTTCTGTTGGTAATGCCCACTATGCTTATTCTAGGATCATTCAGAAGAGTCTATAAATTATTGTTTGTTTTTGAAACAGGGTCTAGCTACATAGTCCAGGCTGGCGTTGAACTCACTATGTACCCCAGGCTGGCCTCTAACTCCCGAAGATCCTCCTGCCTCAGCCTCCCCAGTAGTGGGATTTCAGGCATGTGCCATGACACCCAACTAAATTTTCATTGTGTTTTGGCTGTCCCATTACTTTATTGTTCACTGATGTATTTAGGGAAAGGGAAAATATTTAAGTAGTAATAAAACCAACTACATATGAAGTATGCTTATGGTTAGAGACTTTTCTGACATTGTACAAAAGAATTTAGTAGTTTAAAGTGAACAGATTTCCATGTTCACTGATACTTGAAAAAAGACAAGTTTTTTGTTTTTTTGGTTTTTTTTTTTTTGGTGCTGAGAATTGAACTCAGGGCCTTGAGCTTGCTAGGCAAGCACTGTAACCACTGAGCTAAATCCCCAGTCCTTTTTTGGCTTTTTGAGACAGGGTCTTACTATGTAGTTCAGGCTGGCTTTGAACTCACTGTGTAGCCCAGGCTAATTTTGATCTCACAGGGATCCTCCCTCAACCTCTGGAGTGCTGGGATTACAGGTGTGTGCCACCGTGCCCAGTTTAACACTGTATTTTATAACTGTAGTTATAAACCTATTTGTAAGTATACTGATAGTGTATTTGCTGAGCTTCTAAAATCAAATGTGACAATGGGCTAAGGATATTTTAGATTTAATAGGTTTGAAAGGAGTAGCCCCTCCCCCAAATAAAGGGAAGAAAAGGAGAAAGAAACCTTTTTCGGAGAGAGTGATTTGGTACTAAGGATTGATCTCAGGGCTTTACACATGCTGGGTAAGCACTCTACCACTAAACTACATCTCCACCTCTTTTATTTTGAGACAAATTCTCCTCAGATTGCCTTGGTGGGTCTTTGTGATTCTTCTGCCTCAGCCTCCTGAGTAGATAGGATTACAGGCATGTGCCATGCTAATTTCCCGAAATACAACTAAAGTGACAATCATGCTGGGTGTGGTTGTGCACTCCTGTGATCCCAGCATTCTGGAGGCTGAGGCAGGAGGATCGCCTTGAATTTGAGGCCAATCTGGGCTGCATTGTTCCAAGGCAGCCTGAAATTCGTAGTAAGACCCTGTCTCAAAAAAACAACAAAAATAAAAACAAAATACAGATTTTACACTGCTCCTGTACATGTTTTGAAACAGTTTTGCCAGATCTGCAAAGCACTGTGATTTTTTTTTTCATCTACAGTATACTATTTCATTTTCTTAACCAGGTTAATTTCCACTAAACTGATTCTACATCTGTTTCCAGACCCACAGTTTTTGTTTTTGGGTGGGCACTGATCTGAAGAATAGGTAACCAAATCTTGCCACTTTAGATTTTTCTCAATGGATTCCCCCATCTCTGGCCCCAGCTACTTGTATTTATAAACATTGGTGGCCCCTTGTTTGGTGTTTTTACAAATGTATTTTACTTTGAAAGATTTTAGAATTTGAGCTGAGCATCTTAGTTTGCCTCACTGTGCAAGTAAAATTGTCTGTTTTATTATGAATTGTCTTCCAATGTGATAGTTAATAGGTATGATGACTCTCTGGTAGGGAAATTTCAGTGAGTAACTTTTCATTGAAATTCTCAGACTACCATACTGACAGTCCTAACTAGATTTTTTTTTTTTGCCTTTGGAAAACCTAATTTGGTTGTTAACTTATACCACTCTATAATAGTACCAAGAGATAGGTCTCCATTATAAAAGTTAAAGCACTTGCATTTAGTGCTTAGAGGCCCACTATTATAACCAAGCCTGAAGGGATTATTTACTAAAAGTGAAAATAAAACATCTACACTGGTATGTCTGAAAACTTGAGTAGGAAGCTTCTAGATGGGTAGTGGGTTAGCAGGGTGGTAGTTGGAAAAAGAGAAAGAACAAACATCCGAAGTGATTGGGTATTTTTTCATATGTCCAGGGAAGTTCTGGAGCGTCTCAGATCTCTTTTTTCTTTGTTTAGTTTTTGTTTTTTCGAGACTGGATCTCGCTATGTAGTCCAGGGTGGCCTCGAACTTGCAGCGATCCCCCAGCTCAGCTCCCTCAGTGCTAAAATAATAAGCATGTGTCACCATGCCCAGCAGGACTCAGAGCTCTTGACAGTACATTATAAAGAGAGAAAGGTTTAGACTCCAGGGTACAGAGGTTTCTGAAGGCGACTAGTGAGTTTTTGTGTTGAGGATTGAACCTACCATGTTTTCCTGTATGCTAATAAGCACACTGACCTGAGTGAGGTACAGCCTCAGCCGCTCTTGTTTTTATGAGGTGTTTTGTGTAACAGCATGATTCCCATATCGTATTGGAATCATGTGTTTAGTAACTCTGCCTGGTAGACCATTTCTTATTTTTGTTTTTGTCCTTTTATGTGGTCTTTTAAAATTTTCGTTCACTTTACTTTAAATTAGGCCTAATTATAGATATTAATTTTTTAAAAAATGTGTTTGTGGTACTGGGGATTAAATCAAGTGCCTTCCTACTAAGGTATATCTTCATCCCTTTTTTAGTTTGAGACAAGGTCTAAATTGCACAGGCTGGGCTTTAACTTTCCATCTTCCTGCCTTAGCCTCCCAGAGTGCTGGGATTACATGTGTGCACACCACGTAGAGGTTGGATATTGATTTTTAAAACAAATTACATTGTATGGTAGCACTTGACTCAGTGTGGCTATTTATACATTGTTATTTGTGAACTTAGACTCTGAGCAGTCATCTCTTTTACCTGACATAAAGTTTGAGTTTTCTTCCTTGCTCATAAAAGATGGTTTTAACTGATCATTGTTCTAATAGGAAAAGGTCCAGGACATTCTGAAAAGAGTTGGCTTATGCAGAGTCCAAGACATAGATTTGTTGGATTTCTGCAAGCCATTTGAAGCCACATATTCATTTCTGATGACAACTTTACACTTGTGCTGGCAGAACACCCACAGTGACAACTGCTGCCTATGTTTAGTCTGTCCAGGAGCTCAACCAGCTAGTGTGTTTGTAGAAAAACCTACACTGTTCTTGTAGCAGCTATGTAAATATTAGACCATTCTGAGTCTTCTCAGGTCTGCCAGTTTATTTTTGGTCCAATTGTAGCCTGCCATTGCCTCAATTTACCCTTCGTAATGAGGGATTAAAGATTCTAGGCACAATTCTTTCAGATCAGTAAGTCATACTATGTATGTCTAGTTTATGATTTTTTGGGGGATGCTAGGGATTGAGCTGAAGGCCTCAGGCATATAAACACATTCTTAACCACTGAGGTATCACCCTCGCTCCCAGTGTTTTGTGTGTGGGTCTTTTTTCTTTTTTTGTACTGAGGATTGAACACGGGGCCTTAACACTGAACTACATGCATCCCAGCTCTTTTTAATTTTTTTGCAGCGCTGGAGATTGAACCTAAAGCCTTCATGCTGAGCTGCATCCCCATCCCTTTTCAGTTCTGATTTTAACACTGTGTCATTAAGAACTGAGTTGCCCAGGCTGGGCTTGAATTTATAACAACTCACTACAGATTATTTATTTATTTATTTATTTTTTTGGTGCTGGGGATTTAGCTCAGTGGTTAGAGTGCTTGCCTTGCAAGCACAAGGCCCTGAGTTCAATCCCCAGCCCTTATTTATGTGGGTTTTTTTTGTTTTTGTTTGTTTGTTTGTTTGTTTTTTGGTGCCAGGGATTGAACTCAGGGCCTGTGCTTGCAAGGCAAGTACCCTAACCACTGAGCTAAATCCCCAGCCTATTTATGTGTTTTGAGGTGCCAGGATCAAACTCAGGAGCTAAATCATCTGTTTGTTTATTTTTGAGAAAGGGTGCTCGCTTTGGCAGCACATATACCAAAACATTTTTGAGAAACGGTCTCAGCGTGCAGTCAGGCTGGCCTCGAATCTGTGGGCTCCTCCTGCCTCAGCTTCCCAAGTGCTGGGATTACAGGCATGTGCCACCATTCCAGGCCTAGTTGTTCTTTTTTTTTGGTGCTGGGGATCGAACTCAGGGTCTTGTGTTTGCAAGGCAAACACTCTAACCACTGGGTTAAATTCCCCAGCCCCTGGGCCTAGTTGTTTTAAACTAGCAGATCGACCAGGTATGGTGGCGCATGTCTGTAATCCCAGCACTTGGGAGGCTGAGGCAGGAGGATCACCACAAGTTTGAGGTCATCCTGGGCTATAAGCTATGTTTAAAAAAAGATGAGTTCAAGGCCATCCTGAACTACAAAGTGAGACCCTGTCAAAAAACAACCATGCAACAACAACAACAAAAATCAGGAATTGTTGGATGTCGTAGCGCATACCTGTGGTCCCAGCACTCTCATGAGACTTGAGGCACGGGGATCGCTGTGAGTTCAAGGCCAGCCTGAGCTACACAGTGAGACTCTCAAAAAAAAAAAAAAAAAAAGTAAAAAGCCAGGCATCTTGGTGCAGGCCTGTAGTCCCAGCACTCAAGAGGCTGAAGTAGGAGAATCACTGTGAGTTCAAAACCAGCTGGAACTACATAGTGAGACCTTGTCTCAAAAAAACCCTCAACACAACAGAATTTTATTCTGTGTGTTCTAGAGGCCAAAAGACTGTAATGAGATTGTTAGGTCCCTGTGGAGTCTCCAGGGGAAAGTCTGTTCCTTGCCTCTTCCACCTTCTGATGTTGGTCAGCATTTTTTTTTTCTTTCAGTTATTGGGAGTTGAAACTAAGACCTTCACACTGAGCTATATCCCCAATCGGTTTTGGAAAGTTTGAGACAGGGTTTAGCCAGGTTGCCCAGGCTGAGCTCAAACTTAAGAGCCTCCTGCCTCAGCCTCCCAGTGTGCTGAGATTACAGGTGTATACTGTCACACCCAGCTAATTTGTTCATTTTGATGTGGAAAGAGTTGGGTAGTTTGATAGTTAATAACTTTTTGGGAGAGAGTTGGGTTTTGTTTTTTGGGGCTTTTTTTTTGGGTGTTGGGGATTGAACTCAGGGCCTTGCCCTTGCTAGGCAAGCACTCTACTGCTTGAGCTAAATCCCCAACCCAGAAGTTGGTTTTTTGAGACAGAGTCTTACTATTTGGTTCAGGCTGGCTTTGAACTCATTATGTAGTCCAGGCTGGCCTCAAACTCATGGCATTCCTCCTGCCTCAGTCTGCCAAGTGCTGGGATTACAGGCATGAGCCACCATCCCTGGTGATAGTTAATAGCTTTTTTGAGACTAAAACGTATGAAGTGTCTCCTAAATCATCTTGGAGTTTTTGGTACCAATAATTATAGTAAGTGCAAATTACAAATTTCTTTTAACATTTGGGCCAATGGAAAATGAGAACGTGACATCCTGTCTTTTGGTGTTCTTGCCTAGGATTTGAGAGACACAAGACTAACTTGCTGGCTGATCGTCAATCCTGAGAGTACGAACACAGTATAACAAACATATTGTTGTTCACTTTGTGCTTAAACCTTTTTAAAGAAAACACTCTCTAGGGCTAAGGATTTAGTCCAGTGGTTAGAGCACTTGCCTACCAAGTGCAAGGCCCTGAGTTTGATCCCCAGCACCCCCAAAAAAAGAAAACACTTTCTGCAAAGGGTATAACAGACTAGCTGGGCCTTTCCACCCTCTTCCTCTTGAGGTGGGAGGCTGTATAGTCTGAATTTCCTTTACCAGTAATAGTAATTTATCAAAATTAAGCACAGACAGATTTTTCCACCTGAAACTAGGTCATGGACAGAGTAAAAATTTTCCTTACCCACTTTTAATCTCCAGACTTCCTGAGTACCTGTCTATTGTGCTTTGTTGCTAGAAAGGGTACTAGAAAGCAGGAGATCATGATGGTACACTTGAAAGGGCTGTTTCATGATCAAGTTTTCTAGCACACTTGTTTATTTCTCCCATGGAGCGGAGGAACCAAATTGAATTTAAGTATTTTTCTGATTGTAATCTACATTTCTTAGAATAGAGCAAGCTCATATCTGAGCCAGGAGGTACAATTGTGTTGGAATAAAATGCCCTGTGCTAAAGAGGTTAACTAACAGCCTGGGAAATCTAAAGTTTGGTTTCTGAGGCAAATCCTGGAACTCTGTGTACCTTGTTTCTCAGCCCTAAATCAGTAAGACTTGCCTCACACAGAGTCATGAAGGATAATATACTGCTAATTTGTTCAGTGTTTTGCAACAATAAATTATGTCTAAAGATCTGATAAAACAGACAAACCTCCTTTATATGAATAGTTGGAGACACACATAGATAAAACTTACATACAGATAACTTAGAAAATTCACTGAAGTTGTTTTTCAACTTCCTTTATTATCAAGTATTTACCTTTTTCCTATATATTTTCCAAAGTATTTTGTTCTTTTTCTGTAAAACCGAAGAGATATGTAGGGCAAATAACAGCGGGTTAGGTAATAAAGGAATCAATTTGTCAAGAAGACAACAATCGTAAGTGTTTATACAGCTAATAATAAAAGCTTCACAATACATGCATGAAATAATAGACATCTGTATTACATTTGGGAATTTCAGTACCTAACTGATAAAACAAGTAGAAGAATCAATGTGGCAGTGGATGGCAGCTACTTGGGAGGCTGAGGATCCTAAATTCAAGGCCAGCCTGGGCAACTTAGCGACACCCTGTCTCAAAAGAAACAAGGCTGAGGCTATGGCTCAGATTGTTGAACTAGCATGTGCATGGCCCTGGGTGTAATCCCTGCCACTGGGAGTGGGGATTGAGGATCTTTAAAGAGGGCCAGGGGTACAGATGAATGGTGGAATGTTTGCTGTCATATGTGAGGGCTTTGATCCCTAGTACCACCAGAAAAAATCAATAGGGAGATAGAAGACTTGGAACAGTGCTGTTACTGCACAGACCCTGACTTCAATCCCCAGTACACACATGAAAAAGATAGCATCTTCTCTGGGAAACACTGACTGGCAGGCATCTTCATGAAAGTGAAAAAGGAAAAGACAACACTTATTTATTGGGTTTTCTGAGACAAGGTCTTGCTATGTAGTTCAGGCTGGCCTTGAGCACTCTATGTAGCCCAGGCAGGCCTCGAACTCATGGCAGTCCTGCCTCAGCCTCCCAAGTGCTGGGATTCCAGGTGTGCCCCACCATGCGCAGCTAACACTTTGATATTTGTAGAGGAGCTTATAACAGCAGCAGAGTATTCAAGGCCAGCCTGAACTACACAGTGAGACCATGAAACCCTGTCAAAGAAAGGCAAAAAACTCCCCGCAGAATGCTCTTTAGGTCCTTGTGGGACGTTTATTTAGGCTATCCTCTGGATTGTAAATGTCAATTTCAAAAAGATTTGATCATGTAAAGAATGTTTTCTGCTGGGTGTGGTGGTTCATGCCTTTAATCTCAGCTCTCTGAGAGGTGAGGAAGGAGGATTCATTGCAAATTTGAGCCCACAGTGGGCAATTTATTGACTTACGAAGACTATTTCAAAATAAAAAAGGGTAAGAGAAGTAGCTCAGTACAGTGGCCTTGAATTCAGTTCCCAGTATCGCCAAAAGAAGTTTTATTTGAATTTGAATTCAGTTGAATTTGAAATACATAAAAACATCTGGAAAATCCTTTAATAGTTGGAAACTACAGTGTACTTCTAAGTATCCAGCAAAGCAGAGAGGCACTGAGAAGCTGGGGCTGTAGCTCAGGGTTAGAGTTGTGACCTTAGCATGCATGGTGTCTTGATTGATCCTAGCACCACACATACACACACACACACACACTCACACTCTGTCTCTCTCAGAATTGAACTGAATGAAGAGCGGGACCTCAAAATTTGTAGGATGCAGTTAAATTAGTGTTTGGGGGAAACAGCAGAGTACTTCACCTACAAACATGGTCCGAAGTCAGTGGCTTAGGATTCCACCTTCAGAAACTAGAAAAAAGGAAATTAAATCCAAGCAGCCATATAGCCGGTAGTCCCAGTCACTCAGGAGGCTGAGGCAGGAGAATCACCTGAGCCTAGGAATTCAAGACCATCCTAGGCAACATAGGGAGACCCTTCTCAAACAGAAATCCAAAGGAAACAGAAGAAACAATAAATAAAAGTGGGGAGGGAGGAGATGGGACATAAAAATTAAAATGTGTTGCATACATGTACCCCATGATGAATGTAATCATATACTGCAAAGATGTTAATAAAAATCAAGGAAGTAAAAAAAAAAAGTAAATAAATACAAAATAAAAACATTAGAGAAAATCAATGAAAGTGTACTTTGAAAAGATCAGCAAAATTGATATATTGGGAAAAAATAGACGTGAACTACCAATATTTGGAATAAGAAGGAATTTCACCATTGACCTGCAGACATTAAAAAAGATAATACAGGGGCTGGGGATTTAGCTCAGTGATTAGAGTGCTTGCCTTGTAAGCACAAGGGCCTGAGTTCGATCCCCGGCACCACAAAAAAAAAAAAAAAAAAAATACATATGAAAAAGTGCCATTATACTCCATGTCTATTACAAAAGATCACTTTAAAAAAACAGAATTGAGGCTGGGGTTTAGCTCAGTGGATGGAGTGCTTGCCTTGTAAGGACAAGGCCCTGAGTCTGATCCCCAGCACCAAAAACAAAAAAAAATTTCAGGCCCCAAATGTTTTATTCTTTTTCCCACAACCTATGAAATGGGGTGAATAATTGATACTCTTAGAGTTAAGTGAGCTATCCAATTTGATCTTTCAGTGATCCCTTTCAGATAAGACCCACATCTCTTTCCTGGTCCTAATTTTCTACTATTAACAAATTGCCCCTTAAGTATCCCTCTACCCCGATTGGCGGCACTAGGGAATTAAACCTAAATCCTTGGGCATGCTAGGCTAGTGCTCTACCACTAAACCACATCCTACCATTAAGTAGCTTTTTTTTTTTTTTTTTAAGGATTTTGGAGACAGGGTCTCACTATGTAGCCCAGGTTGGTTCCAAATTCTCAGTGTTCCTCCTGCCTCAGCCTCCTGAGTGCTGGGATTACAGGCATGCTGCACCAAGCCTGACCTAAGTAGCCTTTTTGTAACAACCTTTGGAGAAGGTACTGACCAGCACCAACTTAACCAACGAGCAATTTAAAATCCTCAGCCCTTGAATTGAGACTGCAGCAGACTCAGTGCCCATGCAAAACTTGACCCTTGCTAGGCCCTTAATACATAACCAACAAACCATTTTTAGAGCAAGGAACAGAAAGTCTGTATTCATCATCTCTTTGGCACAGGATTTGAATTGGGAATGTAGTTGGAAATTGGACAAAGGGAAAAATTTTGCTTGGCTTAAGTAACATCAGAACACTCACTTGAAGAGCTGGGTGGTCTGAGATTGGCCATCCCCGTAGCCATTTATCTGATGGTGGCCCTTTTTTGCATCTAACTATCAATATATCTGAAGTCTAGAGCACACTTTTATGATACTGTGGCATAGTAACTCACTTAAATGTCAATAAAGACACTTGCAAAGACCTGCAAGGTTCAGTAACTTCTGGTGTGGGTTTGTTTCCCCTGTCATCACCCATTATGTATTTTTTTTTTTTTTACAGCTTTTAAATTGCCACAGAGTGAAATTGGTCAGGATCATAATAGATGGCCCAAGAGCTGCCAAGGATACCCATATAGGAGATGGGAAAAATTCAATACTGGCTTGATTTTATTTATCTAAATTGTAGGCTATGACTTCAATATAAGTCATGTTGCAAATACACCAAGGTGATGGCAAAGCACAAAATTATGCCATATGTTGAAAGGTCTTTTACTCCCTGAATTTTACAGTCTCAGATATTTCTTATTCCAATTATATAAAAACTCCTTTGCTGTAAGCATGTATTAATCAGATTTTAGTATGTTGATTTAAATTCTAGTATCTTCTTTCACTTTTTTTTTTTTTTTCCCAGTGCTGGGGATCGAACTCAGGCCCTTGTGCTTGCCAGGCAAGCACTCTAATCACTGAGCTAAATCCCCAGCCCCTAAATTCTAGTATCTTCTTAACAGCTGAAGATATTTTAGAGGCTTCAGTTTATGGTTATGCAAATTGTTAATCTCTTATTTTTTATTGGATTTTGTCATTTTTAATTGTTACATCTCTGAGACTGTTGAGAGAACCAGAATTGTCCCACTTAATGCACATCCTTCCTTAAATGATTTGTTGAAATGACCTAAATGGGCCTTTGTAACCCTTAAAGGAGTGATGTCTAAAATCTGTGAGCTAGCTGGGGATGGTGGCACATGCCTATAATTCCAGCACTTGAGAGGCTGAAGCAGGAGGATCACCAGGGGTTCAAGGCCAGCCTGGGCTACATGGCAAGACCCTACCTCAAAAAAACAAAACAAAAAAGTTTCTGTGAGCTAATGCAAAGGTCAAGGACTGAGTTTTACTTTTATGGTTAATGCTTTAAAAATATTTTATGACTATAATTTTATGTGGGTGTAAGCTTTTTTTCTTTCCTTTTGAGACAGGGTCTCACTAAGTAGTTCAGGCTGGCCTTGAACTCAGTATGTAGCCCAGGCTGGCCTTGAACTCCTGGTGATTGACCTGCCTAAGCCTCCCAAGTGCTGGGATTACAACGGTGCACCACCACGCCCGGCCAGCATTTCAATTTTTTTTAACCCTTCCATATTTTGTGAGTATGATTTACCAAAAGTGTATAAATCTAAAATTCATGCTAATCTACTCAGGATTACTATTACCCATTTGTCTTTTGCCATGAAGAATTTCCTGATTTTTTTTTTTTGGGGGGGGATGCTGGGGTTGGAACTCAGGGCCTTGCGTTTACTAGGCAAGCCTCTACCCTGAGCTAGATTCCCAGCAACTGTTGCCCGTTTTTCTTAAGATTTATTTATGATGAAATTGCCAGGTTCTGCATGAAGGATGACAGTGTCTCACCACATTAAGAAGGGAGCGGCTGTGAGAGTGACACGCACCTGAGAGTGGCGCAGTGAGAGTTCTGTACATTCCAGAGAAGGGGTTGGAAAGCGCCACCTGGGAGGCATCTTGCTGTGAGGATGCCAAATTCTACTTTCTCGTAAATCTTGGAACAGTTGGATATCTAACCTCTTGCCCAGGGATTGGATTTAGGTGTGCTCTAACGAAATCTTTCAAGATGACTGACACTTGAGAGAAATTCAGTAGATTTTAATAAAAGGAACAGACTAAATTATTGTATAAAAATCTTGTATAAAATTTTTTTTTATTTTTTAGGGGCTGGGGATTTAGCTCAGTGATTAGAGTGCTTGCCTTGCAAGCACAAGGGCCTGAGTTCGATCCCCGGCACCACAAAAAAAAAAATTATTTTTAAAATTTTTTTGTGTAAAATTATTTTAAAATAGTAAGAATTTGTGGCTGGGCGTGGTGGTACATGTCTATAATCCCAGCACTTAGGAGGCCGAGGCAGGAGGATCACCTTGAGTTCATGGCCAGCCTGTGCTGCATAGTGAGTCCCTGTCTCAAAAAAAAAAAAAAAGGAAAGAATTTTTCTATTATTCCTGAAAACCAGATTGATGATTTCAAGCAATTTTGAGAGTTAAGTTCTGTAGCCCATAAATTTTGTTTTGGTGCAATACTGGGGATTGAATCCAGGGCCTTTGCACCGAGCCAATCTCTAGCCCAGTGATGATGAACCTTTTAGAGCTTTCAGTGATAGAAACAGCCTGCTGCTGCATGCGTGCTCTCAATTCACCACCACTGCCCTAGGCTTTTTCTTTCTTTTTTAAATTTGAGACAGGGTCTTGCTAAGTTGCCCGGGCCTGGCCTGAACTTGCAGTCCTCCTGCCGTAGCCTCCCAGAGTGCTAGGATTACAGGCATGCACCACCATGGTGTTTGTCATGGTAAAAGCAAATTTATAATATAGCATAGAGCCAGGCATGGCCCATACACCTGTAGTCCAGCACTCAGGAGGCTGAGGCAGGATGATCATTGCGAGTTTGAGGCCAACCTGGGCTACATAGTGAGTTTAAGGCCAGCATGACTACATAGAGAGACCCTGTCTCAAAAAAAGGGGGGGCTGGGAATTTAGCTCAGTGGTTAGAGTACTTGCTTAGCAAGTACTGAGTTTGATCCCCAGCACCAAAAAAATATATATATATATAAAAAACATATATATATAAAATAGTGGTTGGTCATCAGAGCCTACTGACCATTACAGCCAAGTGGAATTTATAAGGCAGCCTTTATATCCACTTAAAAAAATGTATGTTTTAATCTAAAAGAATAAAACCTGGGTTATTCCCTTGCTCACTGTAGTAAGAGGCTCAGATAATCAGCAGCAGAATACTCCAGAGGCTGTTTGATGCAGTGCTTTAGCCTGATTTTATTTATTTGTTTATTTATTTATTTATTTCTGTGGTTCTGGGGATTGAATCCAGGACTCTAGCTCAGTAGCCTGATTTTTAAAAAATCATGAACTACAGCCGCACTAGCCAAAGGGTGAGCATTTCCTTCTAGACACTCCGCTCTATTAATAAAGTTTGTGTTGTCTATATGTGGCTTGTTAATGGTAGGGGTGTTAATGACCACAGTTAATCTTCCTTCTCAACTCTTTCCTAATCCAGTCTCTTAAACAGACATTTAAAAAGCTTTTAACTCGTTTTGAATTGGGTGCTCATGGGCTTTTGGTGAAGGTGGAGTGATAGTTATCAGCCCATTTAACAAAACCTAAGACAGCCGGGACAGCTGTAATGTGTATCTCTGTGCTGTGTTTTTGTTAAAATGCCACATGACTAATACTTTGGAAATCATATATTCACTGCAAAAAAACATCTTTATGGAGGATATCTTAGTTTTTTTCTGTATGTGGTAGACTCCTAAGACCAGGGTACTTCAGTATCTACAAAGAGCAAAGAACATAGAGCAGATTAAAATGGTTCTGTAAATTTGGTTGATTTTCATCTCTTTTATTTGCTGAATAAGACCATAGAGGCAATTGAACTTCCCCTAAACTACTGTCTTTCCTTAAGGGATTTAGGGGAGAAATGGGAATTTCTCCAGCCCGGACCAACCGAAGCCGCTCATCAGCATATTTAACCAGTCCCTGTGCAGGGACCTGTGCGGATGTGCTTTTCCTTCCCTGCTCTTTAGCCATGGCTTTCTTTCTGCAGGATTTTGCCCACTTAGTGAGCTTACAGAATTTGTATTGAAACTCTAAAATGAAGAGACAGCTCATTGATTACATATGCGTCTTGACAATTGGCCTGACTACTGCCTCCAGATAAGTTGGTGAGTAGTTCAGTGAAGCAGTGTATCAATTGGTTTTCATTGTATTATTTTTATTTTTTTCATACAGGGACTCACTGTGTAGTCCAGTCTGGGCTTTAATTTGTATAGCTCAAACTGGCTTTGAACTTGAGATCCTCCTGCCTCAGTCTCCCAGATGCTGGGATTACTGGCCAGCACCACTTTATCAGGCCCAGTTTTCATTGTTTTGAACTATAAGAAGAATTTAAGTAGGCGTGGTGGTGCATCCATGTAATCCAAATCACTTGAGAGGCTGAGGCAGGAAAATTGCAAATTTGAGCCCATTTTGGGCAATGTAGGGAGACCCTGTCTCAAAATAAAAATTGAGCCGAGCATGGTGGTGCACAGGTTGAGGCAGGAGCATCATCATGAGTTCAAAGCCAGCCTACACTACAAAGCAAGACCTTGTTTTAAAAAACCAAAACTAGGGCTGGGAATTTAGCTCAGTGATTAGAGTGCTTGCCTTGCAAGCACAAGGCCCTGAGTTCAATCCCTGGCACCACAAAAAAATAAAATAAAATAAAATAAAATAAAAAAATAAAAAACCAAAACTAAATAATAAAATAAAAATTGAGGGGTTGGGGATTTAGCTCAGTGGTAGGGTGCTTGCCTAACAAGTATAAAACCCCGAGTTTGAGCCCCAGCACCAAAAAAATAAATAAATAAATAAAAGTAAAAATTGAAAAGGGCTAGGATGTATACCTCAGTGGTAGAGTACGCCTGCATTTAATTTCCAGTACCACAAAGAAATTAAAGTAATAGCAGGGGGACTAGAGCAGAGTTTGAACTAGACAAAGCAGACTGAGAGCCAGCTGATACCAAGGATTTCATGTTTGTGGTTTGTGGCTCAGATTGTTTAGCCGGTTGTAGGGGGGGGTGCCAGTGATCCCAGCACTCTGGATGACTGAGGCAGGAGGATTGCCCAGCCTGGGCAATTTAATTAATTTTGAGACAGAGTCCTACTGGCCAGGCTGGCCTCAAACTCGCCATGATCCTCCTGCCTCAGCCTCCTGAATGCTGGGATTACAGGTGAGTGCCACCATACCCATTGCTCAAAATTTAGAAAGATCTAGACGCCAGATATGGTGGCAGACACCTGTCTTCCCAGCATTGAGACACCTAGTGAGTTCAAGGTCAGCCTCAACTACATAGCGAGACTCTGAGACCACCTCTTATAAAAGAGGCAGGGGATATAGTGCAAGTGCCAAGGCCCTGGGTTCAGTCTCCAGAGTGTGTGTGTGTGTGTGTGGCAGGGGACCGGTTAATGCCAAGGGCTAGGCATTTTATGTTTTCTGGATCTCCCTAGCTTTTGTGTAAAGCCCGCTATAATTGCTGGGAACTGAAAGTTTTAAGATGTTTTCTTTTAGCATCATAATATATGTAATTTCCCCCCTCTTCTACTTTACCTCCTCACCCCTTTTCTGTTCTGGGGGGAATATTCATGTGTTAGAGTCCCTGTCAGCACCTTGGAATGTGGGTTCTAACTGTGCCTGACCATAAAGTTCTTTAATGTTTTTCCAAGACTTATTTCTGTCCAGATCCCTGGTTATGGTGCTTGCCCCCAGCATTTAGAATCCTGTGAGGGGAATTTGCCTTGGCTTACAGACATTTTTTTAGTTTTGTTTTTTGAGACAGGCTCAAACTCATGGTGATCTGAGTGCTGGGATCACAGGTGTGCATGGCCATGAATATGGTTATTGGGGCTTCTCTTTTCTGTGTCTTTGTGGGTTCTTATCACCAAAATCTATCTATAGTGGTGAATGCTTTTTTTTTTTTTTTTTTAACCAGAGAGTTCTCTTTGTATTCAAGAGAGGGCTAAGAGCTGTCTTGCTTGAAAGAGTCTAAAAACTTGAGAAGCTGCTCCCCCCTTTCCATGGAGATTTCCACAAGGATAATGTTGCATGTTCCCTTCCTCTGTCACGGTATCAAGATTCTATCTTAATCACTCCGTCATCCTGTCTTTGGGTCTCATTTCTCATATGGGAACACTCCTTCCCAGGCTCAGCGTGAGCCACCAGCATGATGTTCTATCTGGTCCAGGCTGTAGCCACTTAAATTGTCCGTCTGGCTTTGTGTTTCATTTGACCCTAATACACTGGGTCGCACTGTCTAAAAGAGAATTATGGCTTCTCCTGTGTCTGGGTGCATTTCTCATTTCTTACTGCTGCTCCTGAGCAGATCTGTAACTTCAAGGTTAAGATAAGACACATTCCATCAGAACTATGTCGTCATCCTTGCCAGCTTCTGATCTGTGACTCTCGGGGAGATTTACAAGACAATTTCGTGCCATTCTTTAAAGAATATTATGGTTGGACTCTGACTCCTGGCGTCAGGCCCAATTCGATTTGTCAGCTGTTATAAAACCCATTTCCCAAAGAGAAAGGGACCTCAGCCCATGTGCCCTTTATGCAGTTCGTAAGCATGAGAAGGAGAGTTGATCTGAACCCTTATTTTCTGATGTTTAGGAGGAAGGGTGGACACTAGGATATCTTGTTCCTTTCCTGAATTTTCTCCCCCAATTCCTTCTTGTATGGGAGATCGAAGGCAGGGCCTCACTTGCACACATGCTATGTATTATAATAGCTCTATGGTTCAGTTCTATCCCTAGCTAAGCATTTTATCAAAATGTTATCATAGCTGTCATTTTTTCCTGTTTTTTCTCCCTTCACAGAATTAGCATTAGTCTTTCATTCTGCCATCTCCAATGCTTTTCTGAATGAGTACAGTACTTTACCCTTGAGAGAACCGACTCTGTTCTCTGAAGTTTATTAGTTTTCCAGTGCCTTAAAAAAGACACTGTTAAAAAAAAAAAGAAAAAAAGACACTTCCAAAAAAAAGAAAAAAAGACAATGTTCCTCTTTCCTTGCTATCTGCTAACATGAGCTGCAGGAGTTACTGCATGCGACGTGGTTTACCACTTAGGAATTTGGAAGGTCACATATTTCTTTCTGCTGTTTTGTTGGCCCTAACATAGTTCTACAAAAGGTTCTCTTTGGGGGACATAATAGCTCTTTGCTTTCAACATCAACTCCCTCTTTCCCTAGGAGGTAGGCAGTGGGATTTATTTGACCTGCTTTAATGGTGCTGGCATTAGATCTAAAATTTATTTACTTAAGACCACACATGGCAAGTTAATCACAGAACCAGAATCCTGTTTTTTAATTTGTTTTTACTTTTTTTTTTTTTGAGACAGGGTCACACTGTGTATCCCAGGCTGGCCTTGAACTCACTATGGAGCCCAGGCTGCTGCCCTTGAACCCTAAGCGATCGTCCTTGCCTCAGCTTCCTGAGTGTGGGGATTAGAGGTGTGCGCCACCATGCCCAGCTCCATTTTAATGTCTTTGGCTTTATTTTCCTATCTCTTAATTATAAAAGGTTAAGAAAAGGTAAGAATTGGAAAAGGCAGTTTTTACTTAGGTTTCCTGAGAGGTCTTTTCAAATTTGAGGAAATGCCCTATAATTAAAATTTTTTCTCATAACCTATTTTTTCTTTTGACAGCCAAAATAATGGCCACTCTGTTTTTCCTTAAGTGGGATTCTTTGCTTTTGATTGTCCCTTGTCCTTACTCTCCTGCAGCAACTTCTACCTCTAGAGTTCCCACTGGGCTGGGGATGTGGCTTAGAGGTAAAGCACTTGCTTAGCCTGTACGAAGCCTGCGGCCCTATAGCTAAGAGAGTAAAAAGCTCCTCACCGGAAAGCAGAGCAGGGTTTGAAGCTATGTAAAATGTTCCTTAGAGTCAGATGAAAGAAAACTTTATCAAATTTAGGCTCTGTTTCTTTTCTTTATCCTAGTCTTCCTTTTCTCAAGTACAGTATTGAGGATTACTGATGTAGGGAATTGTGTATTAA
Organism: Hystrix cristata; assembly: GCA_004026905.1. Lineage (NCBI taxonomy): Eukaryota > Metazoa > Chordata > Mammalia > Rodentia > Hystricidae > Hystrix > Hystrix cristata. Next base: position 84,717 of record PVJO010005197.1, read on the forward strand.
TTATGTATCAGATGGGTAATAATTACTAAGAAATCAGTTTCATAACATTACAAGAACAACTAATGAGTAGTTTTAATTTAACAGTCTTGGTGGTGGCTGACCTGCTCTTTCCTACTTTTTGTAATCACTGTACATAGGAATTAGTTTTTCCCCACCTGTAATTTCTGTTGAAAGGTTTTTGTGTTTTTTTCTTTATTTTTTTGCCAGTGTTTCAAATCTTTGGATGCTAGTTCTGTGTCTAATAATCCTCCCAAGAAAGAAAGTTATATTGTATCTTTAAAATATTTCCTCTCCCCCTCTTTCTTGTTATTTCCCCCCAACCGATTTTAATTAACTGTACAGTGACAGATGGTAGAAAAGGCCTTGCCCAAAATGCTTCTAGTGGGCGAGATTGGGGATGGTTTCTGTGAGCCTGTGGTAGGACCTAGTCTTTCCCCTCCCCCTTCCAGTGAGCCGTAATCTTGTTAGATTATTTTAAAATGCTATTGATTAATTTGCAGTACTTTAGAAGAATAAATTTTGGATTTAAAACCCAAGAACCCATTCTCTTGGGCTCTGAATGCCTTAGCTCTGAGGCTAAAGTGGGAGGTATCTTCCAACTTCACCACCCAGTCTTCACTGAAAAGGAAAGTTAAACCTTTTAACTTTTCCATTTGCCTCTCCCCCTTAGTCTAGTACGGCTGCCAGTTGCCATGGCAACGGACTGGGACAGCTGCGCAGTGGCGCCCAGGCAGCTGGGTGGGGGCGGGGAAGCTGCCAGCCCGCCAAGCCCCAGACCTGGGAGGGGAGGCCCCTCCTGTTAACCCAGAGGGAAAGAAAGAACTGGGGCGATCCGGTAGGTAAAGGAGGGAACCCCAATTTATTTACTTTTGAGGCCTTTCTTCTGCATGAAGGTATAAAGGGAAAATTTCCTCTTCCCTCTCTCAAACTGAAGAACACATATGTAAATCCTTGTTTTTCCTGGTGAGGCAAGGGAGGCCGTGGCCACAATGCTTCACTGCATGCATCTAACATGGGGCTGGTTTTAACCCCAGCGTTCTGACCTAAACTGCTCAACTCCCGGAAATTCCAAGGTGAGTGGGGGCGGGGGCGGGGTACTCTCCCTGGATATGACATTTCCTGTCTCTGGTGAGGTGGAAGGCAGTATTTTAAATAAACCAAATCAGATAGGTTTTCTAGAAGCTTAGCAGTCTCTTACAAATTCATGGAAAGATTATTTTAAAGCTCCCTTCCTACATTGCCCCATACCCTCTCTTTCAAATAAAGTATTTTAAGGAAAACAGCTTTATTACGGAGCAGTAATGGGTACAGGCAGTTTTTCAGGTGGGCATAACTATTGCTGGTAAGTTCTGGAGATACGGTTTCCAACAATATATTCTTGTAATAATTTCTTAAAATTTACTAATTTGAAGTAAATTGATAGATACAACTTTTTGTGCTCAGTTGAACAGAATTCTGAGATTAGTGGCCCTTTTTATTCATCGGAGTAGTTTTCTGGTCAAGATGAAAATATTTTTTACAGATTACAGCAAAATAAAAATGGAGTTCAGCTAAGAAAACTGTTCCTGCTACTCTGTAATCCAGACTGTAGGCACCATTTAACATGGTGAAGGAAGAATTCTTAAGAATGATTATGGGAACAACAGTGTGGAAATTAAAAAAAAAAAACCCTGAATTCTCTGTTGAGCACCCCCTGATGTGCATATTTCTGAGTTTAACTCAATTTCCATTTGTGTTCCTTGCTGCGGTGTTTCTCAGCCTGTGAATGGCTCCTCTGTGCTTTGAGGAGGCTTCATGTTGATGCTGAGTCTGGAGCCAGACTTTTTTCCTCCTCCTCTTCCTTTGGCCCCAAGTCAACTTGAGTTAAGAGGAGAGGTCCCTCCTTAACTATTTGGGTTAGTTGAGCCCTGGGAATTACTGAATAGTCCAGTGACTGATTTTTGAATTTTAGGACTGAAAAATTTTTTCTCCTCCTTGCTTCCCTCCATCCCCAAATGAGCTTGCCAAAAAGGAGACTTAGTGTGTTTGAGATGTCAGTTTTGCTTTTGTGAGCTGATGGATGCTCTAAAGGGGACAAACTCAGTTTGTGTTAGGGAAATGTACCGAGTCACTAAAAATGTGGTGAAAGATGCCTAAGCAGGCCTTTTTTTTTTGCCCTGCTAAGAGACGGGTCAAGAGGCTTAGAGTAAAGTAACATTTTGGTGACTCTTTTTTCATTTTTATAAACCCTTCTTCACATTGGAGGGAAAGGTTTTTCTTCTGTCTTTGTAAATTTTCCTAAAGACTCACCACATTTCTCTCTGAGTTACTGGTTTATAAACACAAAAGTGGCCAGGATACATACTACATGATTTATCTATTAGGATATGAAAATAGAGGACTTTGAGAACTATGTCATCTAATAATTTTGATCTCTTTAAATGGAAAGAAAATTGCAGTTGGAGAAGTGAGGATCGACCCATTTTTGAAAATTAAAGTCTTAGGACTTGTCTGTACAATGATTATAGACCCAAGGAAAGGGGACCTGACAACTTTGTATTATACCTTCCTCCATCCCATCTGAAAGAGACAGTCTTTCATCCTGACTTGCATTGTAACTATTTTGTCCTTCCCCTTTGCAGGAACCCGGTGGCCTTAGTCCTTCAGGGGGAACAGTGTGCAACATGGGAAAGAAAACCAAGAGGACAGCTGACAGTTCTTCTTCAGAGGATGAGGAGGAGTATGTGGTGGAGAAAGTGTTAGACAGGCGTGTGGTCAAAGGGCAAGTGGAGTATCTGCTGAAGTGGAAAGGCTTTTCTGAGTAAGTGCTGTTTTCAGGTCGTAAGACTATAAAGATAGAAACCTTTAGTTTACTTACTCCTGAGCCACCCATTTTTGTCTTTTCCCCCCTCTGCAGCAAACTACATAGGCTTCGACCTTGTGGACCTAATGTTCTAATGACAGTGCTTTTAAGAGGCAGTAGAATGACTTGGTTAGGGACACAGCATTGGGAACCGGAGTGCCTCGGTCCAAATTATTGCTCTGTCACTTGTAATACTCCCTGGATGGTCTTGGTTAATTTCCTTCATATTTTTCTCCTCAACAAAATAAGGATTGGCTGGGGATTTAGTTCAGTGGTTAGAGTACTTGCCTTGTAAGCACAAGGGCCTGAGTTTCAAATACAGAGCCCACTTATCATGACACACTCTTTTAATCCCTGCAACTTGGGAGGCTGAGGCAGGAAGATCGTAAGTTTGAGGTCAGCCTGGACAATTTAGCAATACCCAGTCACAAAGTTTTAAAAAATAATTAGGGTGCTCAGTGATCCCAGGGTTCCATTTTCAGGATCTCTATAAAAAAGAAAAACAGAGCTAAAGTGAAAAAAACTTGTAGTGAGCAGCTAGGTTTTTTTTGTTGTTGATTTTTTTTTTTTTTTTTTTGAGACAGGGTACGTAGTGCAGGCTGGCTTTGAACTCACTATATCATCCAGGCTGGCCTCAAACTCATGGCAATCCTGCCTCAGCCTCTTGAGTGCTGAGATTACAGGTATGCACCACCACACCCGGCCTTCTTTTTCTTTTTTTGGAATATTGAACCCAGGGCCTCATGCATGCTAGGCAAATGTTCATTTTTACAACTAACGTTTTAAGCTAATTTAGGTTTTTTGAGGCAGGATCTCACTATGTAGTTCAGGCTGGCCTTGAACTCACTGTTTAAGGCGTCACATTTGCGGTGATCGTCCTGCCTCAGCCTCCCAAGTGCTGGGATTACAGGTATGTGCCACCATGTTTGGCTCTATCTAATCTTTTAAATTAATTAGCTTCAAGAATGATACTGAAGTGTTTACTAAAATCTCTGTAAGGCAGTAACTGGCTTTATATTGGAAAGCTAAAGCAGATTTAATTATTTTCTTTGGAATAAATAGGATGAGGCACTTTTTTGTTTTTTTTTTGAGATAGGGTCTTGCTACATATGCCAGGCTGGCCTCGAACTCACAGTGGTCCTCCTGCCTCAGCCTCCCAAGTGCTCAATGTTTCTCTTATCTAACAGAAACTGTGACACTGCTCCTCTTAAAAAACATAGAGGGCAGTCGGGACCAAGACCATCCAGGGAGTATTACAAGTGACAGAGCAAATGCCTAGATTTCATAAAAGACTATAATAAATTTTGCTGTCCCCTACCCACCTAGCATTGTCTACATCAAAGTATCTAAGTACCAATGGATGTCCTCAGTGGACCCCTGAAACCATTATAGTATTGAACCCTAGCCAGGCATGATGGCTCATGCTTGTAATCCCAGCACTGTGGGAGACTGAGGCAGGATGATTAAGAATTTGAGTCCCACCTGGGCAATTTAGTAAGACCCTGTCTCAAAATAAAAATTAAAAAAGGATTGGAGATGTAGCTCAGTGTGAAGGACCTGGGTTCAGTTTCTAGTATTGTAAAACAAACAAACAAAAAATCAACAGCAAAAAAAAACCCAAAAAACCAGTAACTAATGATAAGTAGAACTTTTTTGTAGTTTTTGAGACAGTCTTGGTGTGTGTTCCTGGCTGTGCTTGAATTTGCAATCCTTCTGCCTCAGTCCTCCCATTTGTGGATATCACAGGCCTGTACCACCATGCCTGGCTCAGAAAAGAACAATTATAATATAATGATATATTATAATAAAAGTTATGTGAATGTGGGCTCGCTCTTAAAATATCTTTTATATTGTATTCACCTTTATGTTGATAAGAATGATACGGTGCCTGTCTGATGAGCTGAAGTAGGGTGAATGATGTAGGTGTTGTGGTGTAGTGTTAGGCTACTCAGAAGTGTTATTGGAACACACCACTGTGACACCATGCCCTTCAATCTGTGAACAGACAACTGCTAAGTGACTAAATGGTTTGTACTGTATGGATATTCTGGACAGAGAGATGATTCACATTCTAGACAGAACAAAGTAAATGTAAGTTTCTTTTTCTTTCTTTCTTTTTTTTTTTTCTTTTTTTGTAATGGAGTCTCACTGTGTGGTTCAGGCTGGTCTTGAACTCACTATGTAGTCCAGGCTGGCCTTGAACTCACAGAGATCCTCCTGCCTCAGCCTCCCAAGGGCTGGGATTATAGGCATGTACCACCACACTCAGTTTAGTGTTAAAATTTCATCACATTACTCGGAACAGTGTGCTATTTAAGATGGATTATTTATTTATGGAGTTTTCCAATAGACTGCAGTTGGCCCCAGAATATGAAACCATGGCGAAGAGGGAGGCTACTGTGTGTGCTAGGCAGTGACTATATTCTGTGTCTTGTGTTCTCTTTAATCCTCATGAAAGCCTTTAGAAGCATTTGCAGTTTCCAGATGGGGAAATTAGTAAAGCTATTTCCTAAAGACTGCATAATTTATAGGTCGTAGAACAGGATCCACTATCAGATTTCTTTGAGCCCAAAACCAGGCTTTTAAAATTATATCATGCTGGGCCGGGGATTTAGCTCAGTGGTTAGAGTGCTTGCCTCGCAAGCATGAGGCCCTGAGTTCGATTCCCGGTACCAAAAAAAAAAAAAAAATTATGTCATGCTAAAAACAATAAATAAGTAAATAAAATAAAACAAAATAAAATTATGTCATCCTATCTGTTGAGTGAAAATTGGTCAAAGTTGAAACAACAGTACCAACATGGTAGGAAAATGGGTGCATTCTATCACGGGACTGGCTTTCTTGTTATTAGCAGACTATATCCCACCCTCAGGTCTACTTCTTGTGTTAGTGTCCATCCTCCTCTTGATTGTTTTGTTTTTTGAGACAGTCTCACTGTGTAGTCCAGGCTGGCCTCTAACTCTAGATCCTCAGGTGTCATCTTCTCAAGTGCTTGAATTACAGGCATACGCAGGCATGACAAGTCCTCTTGATTTTGGCACCTCAGTTTCCTCTGGTCTATAGGTTTGGGAGAAAGTTACTGGGTACTTTTTTCCTTGAGATAAGGGATATAAAGGAAAGCCTTTTCTCTCTCTCCTTCCTTCTTTCCTTCCTTTCTTTCTTTTTCTTTTCTTTTCTTTTAGACAGCGTCTTACTATGTAGTTCAGGCTGGCCTTGAACTCGCTGTGTAGCTCAGACTGGCTTGAATTTGTGGCAGTCCTACCTTAGCCTCCTGAGTGCTGGGATTACAGGCGTGCATCACCATAACAGCCAAAGTCGGTTGTTAAAACAGCTTTATTAAGGTATATACTATAACGTTCACCCACGGAAATTGTGTATTTCAGTGATTTTTGTAAGTTTACAGAGTTGTACAGCGATTACCATACTTGGTTTCAGAATATTTACACACACACACACACCCCATATCCATTCTGTTGAGGCTATTTGTGGTTAATCTCAGTTCACTTTCAGCCTTGGTGCCCTTCAGCTCCAGGTAACCATTAATCTACATCCTGTCTAAAGTTTATCTTGCTTAAACATTTGATATAAACGGAATCAGAAAGTATGTAGTCTCTTCTGCTTTCTTTCACTTAGCATAGTGTTTCTGAGGTTCTTTCAAGTTGTATTGTGTATTAGTGTTTTGTTTATTTTTGTTGACTAGTATTCCATTGTATGGATAATACCACATTTTGTTTTTTCATTCATTCATCGGTTGATGGACATTTTGAATTTGTTTTCTGGTTTTGCCTATCAAATGTTCCTGTAAATCATTGTGTACAAATCTTTATGTAGATGTATTTTTTTCATTTCTCTTGAGTAGAATTTTAGAATCAGATTCGTTATAGCTTTAACTTATTGATGATTGTTTTGATTGCGGTGCTGGAGATCAAATCCAGGGTCTCACACGTACCAGGTAAGTGCCGTCACTCTCTCCAGCTCCTGATACCCTTTCAATATAGGATTTCTCTCCTTTTGACCTATGTGTGCTATTTGAAATAAGACATTGCATTTTTTTCCTCCTTTTGTCGTTTACCTTTTTCTTTCTATTTTTCTTGCCAGGGAGCATAATACTTGGGAACCAGAGAAAAACTTGGATTGCCCTGAACTTATTTCTGAGTTTATGAAAAAGTATAAGAAGATGAAGGAAGGTGAAAATAATAAACCCAGGGAGAAGTCAGAAAGTAACAAGAGGAAATCCAATTTCTCCAGCAGTGCTGATGATATCAAATCCAAAAAAAAGAGAGAGGTAAGCTTCCTTTCCTTTTCTCTATAAACTATTCGTTTGGCCTTTTGGCACCTCCCACCCACAGAGGGGCCATGTTTTAGCTCCTTCTGTCATGAGGATGGACCTAGAGGTAGCTAAATTACTGGACAAAGGAACTTCCAAGGAGGCATATGGCTTGACTAGGCGCCCCCTTCTGGTTGAATGAGAAGTGTAAACTGTGGTCATTGAATCTGTATTAAAGTGGCAAAATTAAATCTGTAAAACATTAAACCACTCTCTCTTCTCCACAAATAATGTAAATAGTTGTTTTGTATGTTTTTTATTTTTTTCAAACAAGGTCTCGCTATGTAGTCCAGGTTGGCCTTGAACTCACTGTGTAGTGCAGGCTGGCCTCATCAAATTCGCAGCCATCCTGCTGCTTCAGCCTCCAGAGTTCTGGTATTACAGGCGTGCACCACCATACCTGGCCCTGATAATTGTTTTGTTGAGGGATGATCTTTGGTGATTTTTTTAAAGCGTAGAAGTAAGGTTTGGTTTTTGTTTTATTTTTTGAGACAGGGTCTCACTATGTAGTTCAGGCTGGCCTCAAACTCTTAGCAGTCCTCCTACCTCAGCCTTCTGAGGGCTGGGATTACAGGCATGTGCCACCACACCTAGCCGATTTTTAATTTGAGACAGGATATCATTAAATTGTCTAGGGTGGGCTTGAACTTGTGATCTTTGTGCCTCAGCCTCCCAAAAAGGTAGAGTAACAGACATGCCCCTACTATGCCTCAATGAAATTAACCATTATTTTATTTTATTTTATTTATTTTGAGATAAGGTCTTGTTGTGTACTTCAGGCTGGCCTTGAATTCACTATGTAGCCCACCCTGGCCTTGAACTCACAGAGATTCTCCTGCCTCTGCCTACTGAGTGCTGGATTATAGACATACACCACCAACCCCAACTAAAAAACATTTTTTTTTTATGTATTTATTTATTTATTTATTTGGGTGCTGGGGATCAAACTCAAGGCCTTGCTTTTGCTGTGCAAGCACTCTACCACTGAGCTAAATCCCCAGCCCCTAAAAACCATTTTAAAGTGTACAATTCAGGGCTGCAGATTTAGTTCAGTGGTTAGAGTGCTTGCCTTGCAAGCGCAAGGGCCTGAGTTCAATCCCCAGCACCAAAAAAAAAAAAAAAAGTGTACAATTCAGTAATATTTATAATCGCTCTTAGTCTTATATCCACATACTTCAAATAAGAAATTAATTTTCATATTCCTTTTGAATCTTTTTATTGTATAGTTCGGGAAGTATATTTGTGACATTTTGGTCTGATTCAGTTAGGATAAGCAGCATTATTGCCTCTTTCTCATCTATTTGTTTCTCATATGTGTGTGTGTGCGCACACACGACACTCCACCCCCAGCTTTCCCTCCATTTGTTTCACGGTTGTGAAGCCTTTTGTGGTGAGGAATATATCAGACACCTAAAGTTCAATGCAATAAAAGTGTAAGTCTGCTTGTGAATCTCCTAGCATCGCTGCCATGAGAGCCCTGTTTGTCCCCATTCTCCTGGGCACCGTCCTTCTCAAGCATTAATTCTCAGCCCTGGCTGCACATGGGATCACTAGGGTGGAGATGGGGGTGCTTTAAACAGTCTCCAGGGCCCAAGATGCACTCCAGACCAGGTGAGGAAGGACTTTTGTGGGGCAGACCTGGGCATCAGGGTTTTATAAAGGCTTCCACAGAGGAAGAAATGAGCAACCAGCTTAACAAAATGAACGGAAATGAGTTGGAGGCTACAAGAGAAAGTGAACCCTCAATTTGTATCTGTCTCTTTCTTTCCTTGATTAATTCTGTTTTTTTTTTACCACCTTATTTAAAAACTGTCCTATTCTGGTGAAGTCTGTATTGCTATAATATATAGTACTGATAAAGGATTTGAGAAAGCTTTCTTCAGGAGCTAGGGCATGATCTCCCCCTTCACATACATACATCTTTTTTTTTTTTATTAGTCTTTGGTATTTGAGCTTTTATCATGTGATTCATTTTGTAGCTAAGAGCAAAAGCCAGCAGAGCAGAAGACTTCTAACTAGGTGTTTGTGGCAGATAGTGTGTATGTCCTCAACCTCGAGTTTCTGTCCTTTGAAAAGGAAGCATTCTGAGCAATCTGACTTCACGCCACTGGTCAGTGCAGAGAATTTCATTCCTAGGCCAGGTTCTGAAGCTGCCGACCTTGAAAAACCCCCCATGTGTCGCTTACATCATAATGTTCATCTGGGGCCCTGATAGCATTCTCAGCAGTACTGATGGTTGTCAGGTAGACAGCTGGGAAGATAGGTGACTGTATGTTTTAAAGGTACAGGAGGGGATTGTGTTTCTTTCTTTAGACCACTGCAAAAGAAATTTGTTAGTCGGCATTATGCCTGATTTAAGATTACTGCCTGTGTGATGATTTTAGCATTTTCCTCGCCTCGGCTCCTTTTCAACAGCTTGACATTTTTCTTCCATTTCCCCCTCCTTCCCTCCCTATGTGGCAAACTGTTTTCAGCTGCCAGCTATGATTTACTACTCAGTCCATGCACCAGCATTCCAGCTGTGAGCAGCTGTGTGCACATCTGGGAACCTCTTCCCCTTAAGCGCCCCAAAAGAGGCTATGTTTTTAAAAAGTCAGCATCTTCCCTTGATCCATGCATGGAATTTCCTTCCTGTTCTGGGGTTCTGGTATCTTTGGGGGCAACCTGGACCCTGCATGCTTTTGTATCTCTCAGAAGAAAGTAAGATAACTATCAGATCAAAGAGATCATATGAAAATCAGACATCGGGGAGTTTGTTCATTTGAGCAATCTTCCAAAATTTTTTTCTGTGCTCCTACTAGGTAAACTAGTATTATCCTCTGTTTTTTTTAATTGTCTGGTTCGTATAAAATTTTACATTTTTGCTCTCACCAGTGTCATTGCACTTGTATCAGACCTCATGTTGCTTGTCTAGTTTGTGTGATTGCATTCAGACCAAGTTTCAGCACTCTTCTGAGTTACCAGCTAGCTAGTTTGTGATCACAGTGCAGTTCTGCCTTGTGAGGTTAAAGACTCATGCACTTTGGGAAGGGAGAGGCAGACCGGAGTTTCTTCTCCAGCCAAGTACAGATATGGGTATTGGTATTTTTGATCTTTGAAATTTGCAGTTTTATGGTATTGGCCTTGTATCACTCTTGCCTCTTCTTTCATAATATAAATGACTGCGAAAAGAATTAACATTATTAGTCAGTGGGGCTGGGAATTTAGCTCAGTGGTTAGAGTGCTTGCCTTGCAAGCACAAGGCCCTGAGTTTGATCCCCAGCACACACAAAAAAAGAAAAAATTATTGGTCAGTGTGAAAAAATTATTGGTCAGTGTGAATTAAAAGTTTAAAAAATAAAGTTTGAGAGAGTATATTTGAAGTTTATAAAATGAAAAAAAGTTTTGTTAGGGTAAATATCAACTTGCTTTATCATTTTAGAAGCTACAGCATAGGGGCAGTCAATTTAAAAAATTAAGGAGATTCAGAATGATTAGATTAGAGGAATTCCTAAGTGATTCCAGAATAGCTCTTGGGCTATTAAAGACTTTAGCAATCCCTCTTTAATCTTTTGACGGGAATACCAGAAATGATGACTGTATCTTCTTGCGGAAACATCTGTTGGAGCCAGGCATGGTGGGCCATGCTTGCAATCCCAGCACTCGGGAGGCTGAGGCAGGAGGATCACTGCAAATTCAAGGCCAGCCTGGGCTACATAGCAAGACCCTGTCTCCAAAAAAAAAAAAGCTCTTGGCATAACTGTCATTGGCTAACATAGTATTATCTGTTTGTTCTTTCCCTTCCCTTTCCCACTCTTCTCCTCTTCTCTCCTTTTCTTTCCTTCTTTTCCTTCCTTTTTTTCCCCCTTTCTTTTCTTCTCTTCTTTTCTTCCTTTCTTATACTGGCTACATTCCCACCCCTTTTTATCTTTTTATTTTGAGACAGGGTCTTACTAGGTAGCCCAGGCTGGGCTCAAACTTGTAGTTCTCCTGCCCTCAGCCTTCCAGAGTGCTGGGATTACAAGCATGCTCTCACCAGTGCCATTACATCTGCTTAGTATTTCTTGAGTTCTGAGAATTTTTCTGAATTGGTGACAGAAATGGAATCAAGTGATACTAATATAGGTGGTGCTTTTTTGAGCTAAGAAATAAGATTGTTTTTCTCCAGACTGTAACTTTTCTTCGTTGTCTATTTACAGCAAAGCAATGATATTGCTCGGGGCTTTGAGAGAGGACTAGAACCAGAAAAGATTATTGGAGCAACAGATTCCTGTGGTGATTTAATGTTCCTGATGAAATGGTGAGAGAGAGAGTCTTTACTTTACAGTTGTGTTTCTTTGCCAGTGGCTTGAATTTGTATGGAATATAGGTGGCAAAACTGACAATTCCCAAACTAAGAGTTTTGAATATCAGAGATCCTCAACCAGTCCTCAAACTCTCAGCAGTCCTCCTGCCTCTGTCTCCCAGAGTGCTGCGATTACACGAGTGCCTCACCACATCCCAGCCATACATTTGTGTGTGAGTGTTTATGTGCATGTATGTGTGCATGTGTCTGTGGTATTGAGTACTGAAGCTAGGGCCTTTGTACTGAGCTACATCTTCAGTCCTTCTTATTTTTAAGACAGTCTTGGGATTGGAGATTTAGCTCAGTGGTAGAGTGTTTGGCTAGTGAGTTCGAGGACCTGAGTTCGATCCCCAGCACACCCCCCACCAAAAAAAGACGATCTTGCTAATTTGCCCAGGCTGTGCTTGAATTTGTGATCCTCCTACCTCAGTCTCTCAGAGTGCGGAGATTACAGGTGTGCCACACCATGCCTGGTTTAAATTTGTTTTCTTATTTTCTAAATCACAGTTGTTACCAAACAGGCAGTGAATATTTAAAAGGTCATGCAGAGCTGGGTGTGGTGGTATATCCCTGTAATCCCAGCACTCTGGATGGTTGAGGCAGGAGGATGATGAGTTTGAGCCCAATCTGGGCAACTAAGTGACTTACCAAGACTCTGTCTCAAGACTCTGTCTCAAGATTGAATGCTACAAAAGGGGTGGGGATGTAGCTCAGTGCAAAGTTCCTGAGTTCAGTTCCTACTACCAAAAAAAAAAAAAGATGCCTTCACTTAGATGATCCAGAAGCCAAACTGATCAATTTATACATAGTCAGCAGAGCTGAATATAGGTTTGTATTCATTCACACACACAAATAAAAACTTTGAAAGTAGACTGTTTATAATCATTTATCTTTTTCACTAAGTCTACCACATTTTGCATCTAAATTCTAGCTATAGGCATCTGTATTTGTCTGATAAATGATTTTCACTCAAAATTTAATTCATTTACTTAAATGTCTCCTTGAGGGCTGGGGATTTAGCTCAGTGGTTAGAGTGTTTGCCTTGCAAGCACAAAGCCCTGAGTTCGATCCCCAGCACCAAAAAAAAAAAAAAAAAAAAAAAAACTCCTTGAAAATACTGGACTGTTATGTGTCTTCCCCCACTCCCTTTTAGACTGGAAATTGAACTCAGGGCCTTTGTGCTGAGCTCTAGCTCATTCTCTCCCTACCCCCTCGCCTTCCTCCCTCTCTAAAATTTGATACCCAGTCTCATTAAATTGCCCAGGTTGGCTTTAATCTTGGAATCTTCCTGTCTCAGCCTCCCAGAGTACTGGCATTATAGGCTATGTCACTGCTCCTGGCTTTTCTTTTCTCTCTTTTTTGGGAAGAAGATCTAATTTAGGGCCTTGAACATTCTAAGCATGTATTCTACCACTGAGCTGTACACCTCCAGCCCCATTAAGGTCCTTCTTTTTTTTTTTTGGAGATAGGGTCCTGTTATGCAGTCCAGCCTGGCCTTGAACTCACTGTCTAGCCCAGGCCAACCTCAAACTCTCGGCAATTCTCCTGAGTGCTGAGAGTACATATATGTGCTACCACGCCCGGCCCCCCATTAGAGATCTTTTCACCTTGAAATCAAGGTGAGGAAATCAAGTCAACTAAGTCCATATAATGATACAAAGCTATATTTAGACAGATTCTTTCACTTTTACTTCCTCTCCTAAGCGTCATATTCTTTTCTCTCCAGGAAAGACACAGATGAGGCTGACCTGGTTCTTGCAAAAGAAGCTAATGTGAAATGTCCACAGATTGTGATAGCATTTTATGAAGAGAGACTTACATGGCATGCATATCCTGAAGATGCGGAAAACAAAGAGAAAGAAACTGCAAAGAGCTAAAGGAGGGGGTGGTCTCTGTCATTTCTCTTTGTACATAATACATTCACCTCCCTGCTTCCTCTCCCTTCTACCTACCCTCTTCTGTCCTAAACACATCCATAAAAAATGTGCTTATCACTGTGCTCCACAGGAGAAATGTTGGTATTGGTTCTCTTGTAACATAACTGATGGTCTGATTCATGATAAGTGTCTCTCTGTGAAGACCAGGCATTTACATACTGTGTGTAATTCCTACAAAGTTTTCCTTTGCCCTAATCTCTTCCTTCTGCTCCCCTGTGACCTAAAGATAAGTTTTTAACTTTTTAATCACCTTAGAGTCTTGATCTTTTCAGGGTTGGTTGCTTTTTAGATTGGGGATGTTGTTGCAAAGATGGTGAATTTTGGTTTCTTGCTTTGTTTTTTAGAACATGTTGATGACCAGCTGGCCTTTGTTTTTTAACATGTTGGGTTGGAAAGGATATTGCCCATCTTATAAATGCCAATAGCAACTGCCTACCTGTTGGGGCTTTCCCAACCTTGTTCCACTCTACCCAGGAGAAGACAGGGTCCCTGGTGTGGTCTTCTGGGCCACCTTCTGTTGTTCGTGTTCACCCATTCTCCCAGAATAACTCCATCCTTTTGAGGACTTAAAATTTTACATTGAAATTTGTCAGGGTACTCCTTTTAGCCCAGGACTTTTGGCCTTGTTCTTAGCAATCACTGATTCTGCTTCTGTAAGATGGTGTGAATTTGTCATAAAATGACAAGATTATTAACTGTGGAGAGCCTAAGCTGTAGTAGGAGGATGATGGGGTAGGAGATACAGTTGTCTTTCATTATCACTTACAGAATATATGTGTCCTTTCCTTCATCCCTCATACTTAGACTGTATATTATGTAGATGTGAGTGATTGCCTGGTGCTTGCTTGTGCCAAGGTTCTAGGCACCCTCCAACCCTGCCAATTTTTGTGGCCTCCCAAAGCATTCTTGTTACCAAAGAGGCTTCAAACCTGATCTCACTTTTTGGTGGATCCAAGTTTCCCTTCCATGCCATTATTTTCAGTGGGGAATTCTTGGAGGGGAGCCATTGGCCACAGTGTCATTTTTAAACACTCATAGCAGTTACAAGTCTGCTTGCTTCGCTCCTGGATTTGCCACTAGAAGTCCCCAGGATATTGATGCCCTTCCCATTTTCCACTCTTGAAATTTTGGTTGTATCTTGTTTTTGAAAAATGAATTTCCATGCAAGATTATCACCTGAGAAAGTGGTAGGTCCTGGCATTAGCATGTTGACACAACTTCTCGCTACTCAGCAAAATATTTCCCTTTGAGTTCCTCTGCTTTGCTGTTGTATTGAGAGGGTTTTTCCCCGCACCATATCCTTCTCTGCCTTTGTCCCCTGAACAATTCCCTGATTCTCTTCTCTTCATCCTTTCTTCTTGTAGTTGTGGGGTCTACAGATTCAGAACTGAAAAGAAGGAAATGGCAGGGTTTGGGGCATCTTTGTCTTAGTCCCAGAGCTGAGGAAATGAGAACAAATGCTTGAAGCAGCCTTAATTCTAGAGTTCACCAGCCACTGAGGTGGTTTTTGTTGTTGGTTTTGAGTTTTAAAACATACAGCTGGGGCTGGGGATTTAGCTCAAGTGGTAGAGTGCTTGCCTAGTAAGCTCAAGGCACTTGAGTTCAATCCCCAGCACCCAAAAACAAAAAACAAAAAAAAAACATACAGCTGTCTGGCCAGAAGCATTCAACCATTTCTAGGTTATTCATAATAATGAGGGGCATGGATGGATTGTTCCAGTCCACAGATGAGCCAAATAATATGCAAATCATATACCCATTTGTAGCATTTGTTAAAATTGCTTCCCTGCTCGGCTGCTGATTGAATTCTGTGAGCTTGTATAAATTATGTCAAAAATTATACTGCACAGTTGAAGAGACAGCTGTTGCTGCGGTGACATGACAGACTGGAACAATGAAGCTTTTGGTTTCAAGTCAGCCCAAAAGAAATCCTTCTGAATGGTAATGTGATTGGGTGAGAGCTTATAAACCATACCTCATATAGGTGGGAGTTTTATCTCCATATTCCTCTGCTCTCTTAAGGAATCAAAGACTCGATCAAGTGCGGGATTATTGACAGTTGTTTATATTTACCCTAGCAGGCACCACAAAGAAGGATGGTCAGAAAACAGATTTGTCACACAAGTAACCAAGGATATCAGTTAGGGCAGACCAGAATGGGAGGAAAGTAAGCTAGGGCTCCTGAGAAAGTGATCTGAGCCTCTTGATTTGGAGCTGGAGAAAATGACAGTCAACCCCAGTAGCCTGTATGTGCCTCCTAGTAGTAGTGGCCATGTAAACTGCAGTGACCATGTCTTTAAAAGCAAACACGTAGCATGTGAACAAAAGAAAACCAGCAGTATTTGGTACTAAGATTGGTCCTGAGAAATCAGGAACAGATGGTTACCATGGTTATAGGTAATGTTCAAGACATTAATCAAAATCTGATTTTCTTTTACCAGAATAACCCCAGTATCATCTACTACTCATCATCCCTTTAGTATTCTTCACTTCATCTTTTTCTATCCTGAGTTTATAGAATCCTGTTGTTCTTTTTTTTTACTGAGTGTCACCAAAACAACTGTTCTGTCCTTGCTAATGGCAGCTGGTTTTATAGGAGTGGCCCTCAGCCCAAAGGAAACCAGATAACTGCCTGTGCCTCTAGCATTTGTTAGTGCTGAGTAGCTGTCCTTTTCCTTAGAAATTTGTGGCCTCAAACAGAAAACTTGCATGAAGGTTTCTCTCTGAAGAGTTAGCAGCCATGGGCAAAGCACTTTTAAACACCTAGGTCTCAGGTGGTCACAGTATATTTTTTTCTGTGCTTGCTTCTCTCTTAAAACATCTTTCTAATGCTGAATTTCTTCTAGTAGTCAGCAGTAAATGATAAAATAACTAACCCTTTCTTTTTTTTTTTTTTTTTTTTTTAAATGATAACCCTTTCTACAGAGTTTAACAGTGCTTCTTTCCCTAGTAGAGTACCCAGGACAGTTCAGTAAGTCTTCCGATCCTGAGCAGATGTGTTAAGATCAACCACTGGCAAGGTCAGCCTGGAGGGAGGTAGGTGCCCATTCAACCTGGAGAGAGCTGTATTGTTTTTTTCTCCCCTTACTACCATCTAATAACA